>OY284481.1:41408251-41693082 GCA_958336345.1 Dorcus parallelipipedus
GAGTAAGAGAATTCAAAGAGTTCAGAACACCTGTGTACGCCTTATATACGGTTTAAGACGTAGAGAACGAGTGTCATGTAAATTAAAAGAAATGATTTGGTTAAATATGGCTAACAGGCGTAAGCTTCATTTAGCAAGTTTCTATGTTAAACTTATTCATGAAAAAGTTCCACCTTATCTTTATAATAAAATACGTTTTCGAACAGATGTGCACAATATAAATATTCTCACAAAAATGTAATAACTCCACCTCTACATAGAACTGCTCTTTTTGAAAGGTCTTTTCAATATAATATTGCTACTACTTTCAATGCACTACCCGATGACTTAAAAATTTTGAACAAGATTCAGTTCAAAAATAAATACAGCCATGTTTTGCATATGCAACAAATATAATTTACTTGTATGTATGTAACTGGATCGTTAAAATTTGTGAATTATTTTCATATAGTTTGTATATTTTTTATTGTTTCTAAATAGTCAACTTTTTTACTTGCTTTTTTTTATTAAAAAAAAATGTTAAACTGCCAATACTTGCATCCTCACTTGTCATAGCATTAATTTAAACAAGTCAAGGTTAAGTGGAAGATCAGGGCAACTTGATTGCAACTGAACTTCGCCTTTTGACCCAACTATGTTACATCTATAACTCTGCTTACTCTACTTGTACTTGTATTTATGTTTGTACAGTTGGGCCAATAAAGACTATTTATTATTATTATTATTTATTATTATTTATTATTATTTATTATTATTTATTATTATTTATTATTATTTATTATTATTTATTATTATTTATTATTATTTATTATTATTTATTATTATTTATTATTATTTATTATTATTTATTATTTATTATATAATATAAGAGATAGCTATCGGATAGAGCTGGGTTGGGTTACAACATGAGTTGGCTGCGTATTTTAGCGCGGAAGTGTTTAAATTGTGATTTTATTTTGATATTATTTTCTGGGTTTTAAGTAATTTATTGTGATATATCAAGAGTTGTGTTTATTACCTACTTACATTTCAATATTCTTTAACTTTTTCTGCAATAATTTCTTATTTTTAAGATGTTTTTAATTTATACATATAATTTAGTTAATTAACCCATGAAATGCATATTTGATCGAAAAAAATGCGTTTTAAACTTAAACATTAAATGAAGTTACATAATTTCGAATTTGACCCAAACCACATGATATAGGTATTGTTGTAATCTTTGTGACTCATAGAGGATGCTCGTTCTATCTTTCTTTCTTTTTATGTGGCTGCAATGTCAAAATATTTGAACAGAGTTGATATTTAATAAAAACAAACAAAAAAATTGTCGGTCTTTGTTGAAACCAGCCTACTAAGAATAGAATGCACCCAAGAATAATAATAAACCCGTTTTATTCTATTAATTGTAACAATTATTTGTTTATTTATTTATTTATTATTTATTTGGGTTTATACCCAACAAAGTATATGTTTTTGAAAACAGAAAAGAAATCTTCCTTTAACGGTGGCATTGCCTACTAGATTTCCATTTAAAAAAATATAACTTTATGTTATAACTCGAAAATTTTATTAAATATCTAGAAACCAACTACACCACTGAATTGCATTCAAAAAAGTGTCCTAATAATGTCGAAACAGTTTTTTAATATCTGTAATAATAAACGAGATATGGGCGATTGACGAAAAGTCGAAAATGTCAATTTTTGCCTATAACTCGAAAACAAAAGAAGAGAGCCAATTTTTGTTTAGTCTATAGACTTTATCTCTAAAAAAAAATCGAGACTTGGCCACTAGTTTTTTTCTATCTCTTATAGTTACAGAGATGCCCATAAGAGACATCGAAATTGATCCAACCTGTACATTAAGGCTGCATTAAGAAAATAATCAACTGTACAAAATCGTCATTTCAATGGTCAAACTAAACCACCTGACCAATCAACGATAGAGAAAATTGGTTACATGGTTTTATCTGACCGTTGAATTGACGATTTTAGACCACGCATTTAATGCCGCCCGTGCTGTGGTAACTTACGGTAGTGGGGGTATTCGCTGATATAGTACGTCCTCTTGACACCGAAAGCGTTCTCATCGCTTTTTTGCGCGGCAATTCGAGGCGGCCCACAGTGGAACGATTCAATGTAATAGGTCGGACATCTGACGAAAATCCAAAGTTACAATTTAAATGTAATAACTTATTATTATCATTCCTGAACATATTTTACATGCTATGTATAAATTTTGTAGCAAGGCGATGTTCGTACAAATAAGGACACGCTTGCAAAGTGACCCATGCCTGCTAATTCACAAACTGGCTTATTTGAAATGGACATTTTCTAAATTTTTCCTTTCAAAGTTGAAATATATTTATGTGTTTTTTTTTAGGTATATATTCTTTGTCAGATAGTTTCCTATCCAATTAAATCGATTTCTGTATTCGGATCCTATATTTAATATTTTTATTGGCGCTCAATTGCAAAGACGCATTTTTATTTTCATTTGGATGAAAAAACATGCTTTACTTAAAAGCCTCGCAGTTCCCCGCTGTACCAATAATACTCTCTAAAAGTAGACTCTATAAGGATGATTTTGATACATAAATTAGCTGCTACTTTCTGCAACTACACCACTGAATTGTATTCTAAAAAGTGTCCTAATAATGTCAAAACAGTTTTTTAATATTTGCAAAAATAAACGAGATATGACTGATTTGTGCAAAGTCGAAAATCTCAATTTTGTCTTATAACTCGAAAACAAAAGAAGATAGCCAATTTTTGTTTACACTATTGACTTTATCTCTAAAAAAGAGATCGAGACTTGGCCACTAGTTTTTTTCTACCTTTTATAGTTACAGAGATGCCCATAAGAGACATCGAAATTGATCCACCCTGTACATATTTTAAATATAGTTCTCCTGCCACGCAACACTACCAATGTCTGAAGTTAAATATTCTCTTAATTGGTCATGTAATATAAATTTCTCTTGATGACAAGTTCGATCCTACTCGTCCTACGGGTGTGAAATTATTGTTATTCTGCACTTTGTCCCTCCAATCTCGGTTAATAATCTCGCCATTCTCTATGGTCGATCTACGAAACTTACGGGACAATATAACAAGCAGCCTTCTGTACGTAAGAAATTATGCAAACAAACTGCTGCCTTGACAATTGCATCAGATGTCCTTGCTGAACATAACCGTGGCTGTCTAAAGATCCTCCATCTACTTACTAATACTCCAAAGGCATTTTCCACCACTCTCCTTGCTCTGCTTAAGCAATAGTTGAATATCTTTTTTGTCTTCTCTAGATATTTTCCTGGATAAGGCCTCATTAAATATTTCTTTAGCGGAAAGGCTTCATCCCCGATAAAAAAGAATGGCATCTTTATGTTACTATCAGATAGATTTGATATTGAAGGAAGTAAATACGAGCCTCTCGTCATATAGTTCGTCCTATAGCTTCATATGTCACATATATCTAAAAGGTGGTGAAACAAATATAAAATCGCCATAGAAAATACAGAAAACGTTATTATTTGAAATAATGCAACAAATTTGTGAATAATTAACTTAAGTGTCACTATTTCACTTATTCAACTATTTCAATTATTCTTAAGTATTATGCAACTCTTTCTAAAAGTCATGTCATAATAGTTCGTCCTAAAGAAATTACCATTGAGTACAGTCACCCTTTTGACGAAGAACCGATTCTAATCTTCTAGGAAGAGTGTCAGTAAGCTCTCTGCATGTTTCTGGTGTTATACTTTTCCAGATTTCAATTATTTTGCTACGTAAATAATCTTTTGTGCGAACTGGATGATTACGCAATTCTCGTTTAATTTTTCCTCACAAATTTTCAATTCGAGAAAGATTCGGGCTATTACTAACCCAATCGAGGACAGGGACATTGTTTTCCAAAAGCCATGTTTTCACCACTTTGGCAGTATGGCAAGCAGCGCCATCTTGCTGGAATATATAATGCCCGTCCTCTGTTTGTAGTTTCGGGATTGAGGGTATAAGTTGGTGTTCCAAGGTCTCTATATACTTCTGTGCATTTATAAAACCGTTGATAAATGTTAAATTCCCAACCCCTTGACCGGACACACATCCCCACACCATCAGCGAGGCTGGAAATTTCACCTTTCGTACTAGACAATCTGAATGGTAAGCTTCCTCCGATCTTCTCAAAACCCTTTTTCTGCTATTTCCAACAGAAACTTCGAAACGAGACTCATCGCTCCAGATTACAGAACTCCATTGTTGTTTCGTCCATCCGAGACGATTTTTTGCCCATAAAACGCGCGCTCGTTTTTGTTTCTGGGTCAACAAAGGCTTTTCCTTGGCCTATAAATCGATCAATTAATATCAATACCAAAATAAAAATATATAATTTACCTTATAAAATTTATAATGCAGTTTCTTTGCATATCTGCTACAGATACAGAAACACATCGTCCTAATGCTTCACCCCACAATATAGCTAACTCAGATGCAGAAGCCCTCCTATTTTTCTTAATAATGCCATTCAAAATTCTTACATCTCGATCGCTAAATGAAGCAAATCGTCCAGTTTTTTTCTTACATTCCATTGAACCGGTCATGGTATAATTGGCAACAATCGTCTTTATCGTCGAATATGGAATTTTTAAAAATTTCGCAATTGAGTAGCCAGAGTGGCCTTCCTTTAAACGCTCTTTAATAATTTTGCGTACAGACGCATGTAACGAACTCCTCTACTCACTTTAACACTTTTTAACAACCACTTTCTAAATAACGAAGAAAGTGACAGATCAATAACCTAATTAATGAATATTTGTTTTATTTCCGTCAAAGGTACCTATGATTGTTTTGTTAAATAGTAGGGCGAACTATTTGATTGCAGTAGTGTTAATAATCATAAATATGTAAATATTTTTTCATTGTCTTTTGATAATCTTACTAAATTATACAGGGTGATTGAAATTCGAGGGCCAGCATGGGGATCTCGCTTATTATAAGAGATAGAGAATCGGTTAAATGAAGGCAAAGTTGCCAAATTTCATGGTGATTAATAATCTGTTAAGAAATTTGAAATATCTCGAGCGGTTTTTTCACAATCGAAGAAAAACGAGAACTTGCGATTTTCGAAAATCGGACATAACTTCTTTATTTATGTTTTTTTTTTCAAAATCTGTGAAAACATTCATGAAGCAACTTTTTACGCTTGAGTGAATGTCGAACGTACTTTATTTCTAGAGCGATTCGTTTTTGTTTTTCCAGAGCCAACTTCATTTTTTCTTATTTTTGTTGTTTAGATATGTAGATAGCACATTTTTTTCTGAATTCATTGGTATGCCACACTTGCTATTTTATTTTAATTTTAAAAATTAAATTATTAAGT
Source organism: Dorcus parallelipipedus (assembly GCA_958336345.1). Lineage (NCBI taxonomy): Eukaryota > Metazoa > Arthropoda > Insecta > Coleoptera > Lucanidae > Dorcus > Dorcus parallelipipedus. The sequence continues at coordinate 41,413,631 of OY284481.1, forward strand.
TAGCTCAGTTTCACACATTATGTTAGCTTAGATTTAACTGTATGCTGCGTAGCGAACCTTCGCTTAATTGGTCTGTCATTAAATACAGAATGGCGTATCCAAATGAAGAAAAACGTGATATGTTGCGTATGTTTTATTGTCACAACGACATTTCATTACAAGTGCTCAGGATTATTCAGAAACTTATCCGGAAAGAAACCAACCAAGTATTAAATATTTTCCAAGTTGGATAACAATTTGATTCACAATGATATAGCTTATAAGTATTGCGGAAAATGTCTTCGAACAAATGCTCTGATTTTTTTTTCTGTATTCTATTTCTGTACGTTCTCTTCGAGTTTCAAATGTGTCATTTTGAATGAAATTGTTATCCAACTTGGGAATATATCTAATATGCACTAGGCTAAATTATCTTCGAATAGGTTTCTAAATTCCACTCAGCACTTGTAGTGGAATCAACATATCATGTTTTTCTTCATTTGAATACGTGATTCTGTATTTATCGACAGACCAATTAAGCAAAGGTACACGCATCCTTGCCTGCGCAGCATGCAATTGGACCTAACCTAATTTAATGTGTGCACATGAATCTAATTTCAGGTTTTTCAAAATTTCTCAATTAAAATTGAAACAAAATAGCATACCAATGAATTCAGAAGAAAATGTGCTGTCTATCTGTCTAAACAACAAAAATCGCACCCATAAGAAAAAATGAAGTTGGCTTTGGAAAAACAAAAACGAATCGCTCAAGAAATAAAGTACGTTCAGCATTCAATCAAGCGTAAAAAGTTGCTTCAGGAATGTTTTCACAGATTTTGAAAAAAATCATAAATAAAGAAGTTATGTCCGATTTTCGAAAACCGCAATTTTTCGTTTTTCTTCGATTGTGAACAAACCGTTCGAGATATTTCAAATTTTTTAATAGATAATTAATCACTATAAGATTTGGCAACTTTGTCTCCATTTAACCGATTCTCTATCTCTTATAATAAGCGAGATCCCCATGAGAGAGCCCTCGAATTTCAATCACCCTGTATAAGTAGTATTCAGCATTATGTTGTTCTTTCAAAATATCATGCGGCATTATATCCCCGAAATATTTTTTTTGGAATTACATATTTAAAGTTTAACATAAAACTTGCATTAGGACGAACTATAGGGACCGTTCACATGCCTGCGTTCAGCGACGCCTGGCGGTGATTTATGCATTAGTGGTAGGAAAACATTGTTTTTAGGTTAATACACCTGTGACACGTTGAATTTCTAAATATGCAAAATTTATGCAAATCCTGCGTGGTATCACTACTAGATGTGAAAATATATTACAAATTGAATTCTATTGTTTATGAGCACAGTATTTCAGAAAACACATCAGAAGATCGGCAGTTGATTATTGTTGGACATGGGCGTTTTCCGTTATTTCTAAATTTTTCCTTTCAAACACAGTGGATTTTAATGCATGACCTCCGTACACAATTTTATGGAAATTTGCCTAACTGGAACGTATTCTTCACTCATTTTTGCTCTTTTACACCCATTTGTATAAATAAAATGGGTAACGAGAGTAACTCATAGAATTAATGTAAAAGTGCTATAAATTAAACAAAAATCTGAGTACAAACCTCAATTTAAGAAATATCACTAATATAATCAGTCTTTTAATACAATTAACACAAAGTATTCCAGTTAAATAGTATAAAACATGTTCCACATGCATTTGACATGAAGTCGGTCTGATGATCGGTTGGGGCTATTGTTTATACTGACTTCTTCACATGAAACGCATACCATCAGTATCCTGCCCGTAAATGTATTCACAATACGAAGACTAACCATCCGTTAATCATCAACCGCATTTGAAACTGGCCTACATTTGTTGACTTGCTTTCCGACTTCTCATGAAATTCTTCAAACTTTCATTTCATCTGAGTCTCCTGCACATTTTTCGAATAGAGTACGTTGTACGTAATGACTAATCGATATTGAAATCTATGAATCACTTTCAAAACAGCATACAAACTTAAATGTTTCAATCCATATATATTTTCTTGCTACTGTCTGGATAATTGTAAAATTTAACATTCTTCCTGTTACTATAACTCTTATGACAATTTACAGTTGTAATACATAATAAGTATTTGATCTTCTGGTATGAAATTAATTACAAAATTCAAGTTCAAATGCACATTGGGCATTTGAAATGACAGATGTACATTTGAACTGTCATCATACTTCACTCGTGTTTTCATACCACTTAGGCAAAATATGGCCATTGGTGGCGCTGGCATCGCATGTGCACGGTCCCTATTGTGGTGAGGGGCTCATACAGTGAGCCTCTAAGGTATTGAATAAAATTCGTAATTTCTTTATTCTTGACATGTCGAAAAAACGCTCGGACAGGTAAATTTTGTTTTTAAAAGGCACACATTTTTAAGCGAAAATCAATTTTTGACAGTCATTTATTTTCGAGTAATGACGTCATTGACATTTTTTTTAAATAGCAACCCCCAATTTTTTTTCTTGATTCTAATAGCTTATTGAATTCTCTATCCAACCACATCAAAAATTTATTATGTTTTATGGGAAAAATTTTGAGAAAAAAATTATTGAAAATGAATGAGAATCATCTACTACCTACAAATGAAGTAGGCGTTAAATTTTCAACAAAACCAAAATGATACCTAACTTGTCATTCTTGTCATTTAAACAAAGTCTTTTCAAGTCGAGTAATCATGGTTCGTCATTTAACCGAAAATTAAATTATTATTATTACATATTTCATTTCATTTTCAATAATTTTTTTTCTCAAAATTTTTCCCATAAAACATAATAAATTTTTGACGTGGTCGAATAGAGAATTCAATGAGCTATCAGAATCAAGAAAAAAAATTGGGGGTTGCTATTTAAAAAAAGTGTCGATGACGTCAATATTCGAAAACAAATGACTGTCAAAAATTTATTTTCGCTTGAAAATGTGTGCTTTTTAAAAACAAAATTTACCTGTCCGAGCCTTTTTTCGAAATGTCAAAAATAAAGAAATTACGAGTTTTATTCCATACTTTAGAGGCTCACTGTATATTTCACTGCATATTTCTAGTAACTTACCCATTATGCATATCTTAAAAATTCTCCCATCACTCTCGGAGCTATGGGCACCAATATCCACCCGTATAAATTTATAGTCTGCATCTACAGCTGCTAATAAAACCAAACTAACCAATTTTTATATTGTAAATTGTATTATAATTGTAAAATAAGGAACCTGTATTTGTTGGATACTGCATTTGAATGTGTTTTCCGTCAATCGTTCCTAATGTGTTTGGAAAATTCCACTTTCTAAAGAAATTTTCACTAATTGACACTTTCAGTATTAGGCGTTTGTAAATAAATAGGACTTAGAACATTCTTAATAACTTCGCATGTCTCAAATATTACTTTTGCCACTGTAGAATGTCCTACACGGAACTCCCAAATCAAATTCCAAAAGGAACCTCCATGGGCTAAGTATTTTAGTGTCATTGCTAATCGTAATTCTGGCGAAAGGGGTTGTCTTCTGCTTGTTTTTTGGAGAAGGCGTTTCAACAGATTCAGGGTTGTGTTCATAAACTACACCTTCGAGTGCACCCTGGGTGTATAATCGCATCTTTCTCACTCACAGTTTTTAGTTATTTTGCGTCTCGCTCATCAGTTTAAGAAGTCTAGTGTTTACATGATTTCCATGACAACGAGATCACTTTTCACGTCCCACTTTTAAGTAGGGTAAAGAAAATGTGTTTGTTGCTATGGAAACACACGCCTGATTTAGTACTTTATGATTCTTATGTGAGAAGCAAAATGTATAAATACATTTATGCGAGAGAGACCACAATATTACCCGAGAGTGACCCTAGAGTGTAGTTTATGAACACAACCCAGTAACTTATCAAATGGTGACGGATGCATTCTTGTGTACTTAAAAAATGTTTCGTGATCATGCATTTTTGCATAAGTGGCAAATGCTCCCTTTTCATCTCTCTCTGCATTAATTGGTCGAACCCACCACCCAAAACATAAAATAAGGAAAAGTTGAGCCTATTATTCAACTGCCATTGTTTTTTACCTGCGGTCGTTAGTACTAAAAGGGGTTATATAAATATAACATGAAAATAAATAAACCATAAATTAGAATGTTGTTTGGTTCAACTTGTGGATTCATCATTTTTTATTTCCGAAAAGTTTAAAACCACAAAACTTCAAACGACAACTAAATTGAACCTATGAAATTTTGGGGGTTTGTTGTCGTATTCTTTAGCCAAACAATTGATTGTCACAAACACAAAGAAAATTTCTTTATTAATAACAATAATACAAGGATGTTAATATGTCAGATCGCCTGGTGGTTATGTCCACGGTGATGAGTTCATAGTTGTCCTGGTGCAATGGTTGCAGGTGGTGGACGTGCTGGACCGGATTCCTCGGCGGAATTGTCGTTGATAAGCCGTGTGCTGGGTGACGTCTTCTGACCGGACGTGCTTCTTTTCTGGCGTCGGGGGAAGCGATGAAACGGCGCGGCGTATTCTGCTGATGCGTTTCAGTGCCCGACGAAGCTGGGTGGTCGTAGGTGTTTGGGGGCGAAGGATATCCGACCTTTCGGCTGGCTTGGGCGAGGAGGTCCGACCTTTCGGGTGGCTTTTGGAGAGGAGGTCCAACTTTGCAGCTGGGTTTGGTTAGGAGGTTCCAACTTTGCAGCTGGCTGGGGCAGAATGATCTTCGGTCAGTGTTGCCAGATTTTCAAAGCGCAGGGCGCAAACTTTTGGGTATAAAATCGCCCGAAAGCGCCAACATTCCAATCGAAACGCTAGAATAGAATTTCAGGCGGGGTTTAATTAATTGAATACAGATTGATACAAATATGCTTTTTTAGAAAACAATTTATTTACACATCAACCACGACTAACATAACTTCCTCAAAATCCTTATCATCAATATCGTTGTCAGAACCAGATTCATATATTTTAGAATTAAACCTAGATAACATTATTTTTGTTGGAACAAAGTTTTTACAACAGATTGCATTCACATGGAAATAAGATCTTATTAGCATAATAGAATTTAACATTTTTAACAACATTTTTTTTCGCAGTTTGCGTTTGATAATGTTCATGATGGAGAAACTTCTTTCAACTGCTGCATTTGATGCTGGTAAACTTAGAAGTGTAAACGCAAATAGGGATATGTCTCGTAACATAAATTTACCTAGTAGCATTTTTGATTGTTATAACTTTTTTCCAAAAAACTATTGCGTCTTCCGGAATTTCTCCATCAAAAAATGTCTTCCCAGAGCACATTTAGCAACTGTACTGTGTTTCTAAATCTGATAAATTCTGTTGGCGCATAAACTGTAGTTCACCAAATTTGAGTCTAATAGGATTTAAAACAACTTTGGGGTGAACATATTTGTGAAAAAAAATTTAAATGAGTAGGCATTCGCACATTGCCTGCTAGGTATTTCCGGATAAAACAAACAAGACACCGCCGACTTGCAATTACAAAGCGCAATTTTTATTTTTAAATATCGCCCAAATAGCGACTTGCGATTTTTACAAAAATTGAAGCGCAAATTAAAATTAAAATCGCCCAATTTGCGCTAAATCGCCCAATCTGGCAACACTGTCTTCGGTCTGCTGTGCACGCGTTTATATAGCCCCGGCATCCATCTTGTAGAGGGGCTGAGTGTGGAGCTTGGTGCGTGGCAATAGTATAGAGATGTGCCGCAAGTGGCGCTGTGGTCGCCACAAAATATTTGGCTCCACCCACGATAGCACAAGCGTTTTCTACTTTACGTTTAATTGTGGACACAACCTGAAAATAATTTTCGCGTTCCGTTCACGTTTCATTTTCGTTGCGGTTCTCGTTAATGTTCCCGGGCAATTGTAGACTAGGTTTAAATCATTTCATAATTGTACAAGTGTCCACAATGCATCGGTAAATACGGTATCGCTAATAAAGCTCCGCAACGAGAACGTATCAACTTTTACGTTTCCGTTGCGGAGCTTCACTAGCGTTACCGTATTTACCGATACATTGTGGACACTTGTACGATTATGAAATAATTTAACTTTTTAACGTTCCCGTTCTCGGTCCCGGGCAATTGTGGACTAGGCTTAATACTCTAAAAATTATACAATTATTTTATTACTTAACAAGCTAGAAAAAATCGCAAACTTCTCAACAATGTAGCTGTATGAGTTGAAAGCTTCAATAATAAAAAATGAACCAACCTATTAGGATAAACTAAAAATTTTTATCGGACAAGAATCTAATTGATGACAGCTTTCAGGTTAACTATACGTTAATTCAGTGACTGGCTGGTTACCTTGATTTGAAATTGATCAGTGAATTAAAGTTTGACAGATTGTTGAAAAGAGAAATTTCCGTTAACTCGCTCATCACCGGTGGAACACATTTAGGGCCCGTTTTTCAATCATAAGTTATCTTCAGCCTTTAAAATATTAAAATATTTAGTACAACTCTAGTGTATTATACTGCATTTTATCATAACCTAATTTTATTAACCAACAGTAGTAAATAAGTTAATAGTGTTTTCCATTGGCTCCACTAGTGCATACTCAGGCCTGTATGAATAGAGAGATCTCAAAGTGGATTTCATAGGTGGACTTAAGGAAAAAGTGATACTTAAAGTCAACTTCATATCAAATTGTGCGTTGTATAGTTACATTTTTCAAAGTAAAGGTTCCAATTCCAATCGCTGCACTGGTGTACACTATAGGCGTTTACGAAAATTCACCCGGTTCATAACCGGGTTAGATGTGTGACAGAGAACATTTTAAGGGACTTAAGTGCATATAAGAGTGAGAAAAATAGTGTACGGTGTATCCATCGGGTTAATTTTCGTAAATTCCTAATGTGTATCTTCATCTCTTATTATTATATGAGGTTAAAATGAGATGAGAATACACTGAACGTGCACTAGTGTAGCTAATGGAATTCGCTATGAGGTTGAGTAATACCTACCTTATGACATAACTCAAAATTCGACATAATTTGAAAAATTAAGATGGATTATTTGGAAGACTTTTTTGAATTTGATGATTATATAGATACCTCGACGATATATTCGTGACAGCCAAAATTTTCTGAGTTTTGTTCAGAAAGTGAATTTACTCTAACAAACTGTAACGTGGTTATTGGTTATCAATTACTAATAAAATTGCAATATCCGATAAAAATCCCTATAAAAATTCCTTTAAAGCGATCCTTAACCGAGAATATTAAACATTCAAAAAAAAAAAATAATTCAAGGTGTCTCGAAATTGCTAATATCGCAACTTGTAGAGTTACTTGAAGAAGAAATAGATAATAAAAAGAAGTTGTGGTTGAGAAAATGGATCGCAAGAAGAAATTCATGTGGTGGTTTCGAAGATCCAATAGAACATACAACATGCTTAAGAATGTCACTTGAAAGCTTTGACATCTTACTCAACTTAGTTGGCCCCGGAAATTAAAAAAAGTAGACACTTTTATGAAGGATGCTATACAATGCTGTAACAATGGATTATTATCCAATCTAATACAATTTTTCAATATAAAAAAGAACCACTTTATACTTCCTGCACATGGTCAGAAATGTCAGATGATGACGGAAATGAAAATACGTGCATTAAAATGGGAGCACTATGTCAGTTACTTGCCAATAAACAGTACAAGGGGAAACCAAGTTGACCAGAAAATAGAGCCGCATTCTATTCACTTCACTTCACTTTCTTACTAGCTTGCCTGGCAACTTGTACCGCACTTGACTTTTCTTACACATTATTATGTATTATGTAGCAAGTAAACGTATACACAAAACAAGTAACTTGCCTTTCCACTTGTTCCGTGTAAACGCACCTTAAGTTCTACCTGGTTCTATCATATTCTACCCACATTGCAATGCAATCTTGGTGCTATAAATTTAACTGAAAAGCGAAAATTCAACATAAATCTACGTAAGAAATAACCACTCCAGGAAAGAAAAACTATCAATTTAAAAAATCACGACCTATTAGATTTTACGAGACAGCGTGTCTTTATCCGGCCTGCGCAATTTATTAGTTCAAGTGTTTCTCCGCTGGCGCCACTTACCTAAAAAATCGGAACCGAATTATATCCGGAACGTCATTTCACAGCGTCATTTTCAATTAATGTCAAGCTCACGCAGTTTATGGCAAGTACGGTTGTATTTTCTTGCTCAAATAGTTTCCTTGTGCATTTTTCTTTCGTTATTTATGGTGTTTCTTATTTGGGTAACTAGCGCCAAAGCGAGGAAAATTTGCGTTAAGTGAAAATTGTCCGGGCCGGTTAAGAACTCGGTCTCGTGAAATCTAGTAGATCGTGAAAAAATACTAAATGTTGCATTTAAAATAGAATAAAAATTGCAATCGCTACAGAAAAAAGAAATTCAAGTAATAATATTATGTAAAATATTTAAATTTTTCTAATTTTATGAAAATATGACAAAATTGTATTCCCTCGAAATTACATATTCAAAGATTTTCAGCGCTATCATTAATTTCAACAATTGTGACACGTTTCGTGTAATTAAATTCATCATAATCTGAAGTGATATCTAAGGGTATTATTTCTTTGATTGACGCCTCATTTTCTTCTTGATCTCCAAGAGCTAACAATTCATGCTCCTTGAGCAGCTCGATAATACCTAATCCTTCTACAAGTTCATCTTTGCTAATGCCAGATAACGAACACCAGCTTCCAGTAGATTTACTCCAAGAAATGTCTCGACTGTCTTTCCATTTCACCAATTTCATTACGTAATTATATCCTTTGCTACCTGATTCGCCACATTTTAGGATAAAATCGATATACATCGGCATCATTTCTTGACCTAAAATACGTAAAGATATTAACTATCGAAACACAAAGGGAAATTAGGTATAACATACCAGCTGAAACAGCTGCGAAATTTTTAGTGTGCTCTCTATTGTTAACATCGCCAATTTCATGAAAAGCATCCAGTGCTTTTAAGAGAAGAGGGGTAGCCAAATTTGGATTGCCATGCATTAGGTAATACTCGCCTAAATATCTGTAGGATTGGCCCACGTAATAAGGTAAATTATGAGTTTGAGCAAATTTTAAGAGTTCCTGCAGTTGTATGTAGGCTTCTTGCCAGTTTCCTAATCTGTAAATGATTAAATTTTACGTCTTACAATTATTGAAATAGAATTTGTAATCAATGTATTAAATTAAAAGAAGCAAGTAACAAATGTCTAAATAAAAACCTGGTCAAGTAGGCTACATTTAGTAATTCTGTTATGTAAATGCAATGGATAAATTCTCGATCACAACCTGCTTGACCAGGTTTTTATTTAGACGCTCGTTATTTCAAATTATATCTTCTTTATCATACTTTAGGTAACTTGATAACAAAGCAATTCTTGCTTCGCACGTTTCTTCAATTTTCTTCGCCGCTAAGCGCATCACCAAGACCTTGTAAAATGTTTGGCATGCATCTGATACAGCTCCCATTCTTAGTTCGCATTCTCCTTGTATCATCATGGCTTTAGTTTCACCTTCATGATCACATGCTATAACGAGCAAAAGCTTTATCTTAATTTAAATATTGATAAATGTAATTTTTTATTATACCTGCATACTTGCATCAAAATCTCTGTATTTAAAACTAAAAAGTGTGCGAAAAAGGGCGATTAAAGCACGCCGTGTTTTAAAGTTGCCTAGGAACAACATATACAATCTTCATGTAATCGATTAAAAATGCGATCCACAGGCGGCAACTTTACAAAATGAATTTAAATCTTAATGTCTTCCTAATTTTCACATTTTAGGGCAGGTATAATAAAAAATATCGTATAATACACGTGCATAAAAGCCTTTAAAGCACTTGCACCGTTAAAAGTTTTTAAATTTTTTAAATTGTACTGAAGATGGCAGCTTAGCTGCCGAAATACGTATCTACGGATATCAAATTATTGTGGGCGGAGATAATTTTCAATTATTTCTTAAACCACAGTCTCCTTTACTAATTTTTAGATTACAAGAAATGTTCAAAAATGCCTCCTTCCTGCTGTACACACAAAAAAATACCTTAAGTCCTTAATTGGGGTAGTGCGGCGAACGAAATACACTCCTGGACAAAATTAACACACCACTACAGTTTTATTTTTTAATTCCTAGGTAATCATAATTTTTATTTCTCTAACTGTCTTGCAAGTGAATTTTTGACCTTCTCTGACATTCCAAGCAAATGCTAGCAAGCAAAGTAATCTTTTAAAATTATAATTGTCAATTTAAGTCACTTTTAACAGAAATTGAATTAAAATCTGTTCTGAAACAGCTTATAAGATAAGTTATTTTTGACTAACAAGTTATTTTTGTTATTGATTGCATAAGTTACGAGTATTTCAAAGTTTAAAAATGAATCGCCCAAGAAATTTATCGGTGGAGGAGGCAGTTCGAGCATCAACTCTGCTGGATGAAGGATATTCGATGCGTTATGTTGCCGACATGATAGAAAGAAATCATTCATCATAAGTCGCATGGTTAGACGATTTAACGAGAGAGGATGGGTCGCCCGGTGGCTTAGCGGTAGCCTAGCCGACTTTGTAAGTCGTGTCGCTCGGCGGCGTGAGTTCGAATCTCACCAGGGCCATGGCTGTTTGTACTGTCTAAGATTTAGACCCAGCTACAAATAAACATTGTAAATTGTCTGGAATGGTTAATGCCAAAAGACAATGATAACGCAGCATTGCTGCGCAAAGCGAAAGAAAAGAAAAACGAGAGAGGATCTAACTCTCGAAGGACAGAGCAAGGACGAAAACGATGTACTAATCCAAGGGATGAGCGTTTTCTTAGGCGGCTCGCTCTTAGAAACAGGAGAATCCCTAGTAGAGTGCTAAAAGATGAGCTCATAAATGGTCGCAATCTTGTAATATCGTTTCGAACAGTTAGAAGACGTTTAAATGAAGCAGGATTAAGCAGCAGATGACCAGCAAAAAAACCATTGATCACCAGAGAACCCAAAGTTCAAAGATTATGTTTTGCCACAAATCATCAACGGTGGACTGTTAATGATTGGAAGAAGGTTTTATTCTCTGATGAAACGAGGGTCAGCCTCAAATCTCCTGATGGACGTGAGCGTGTCTGGCGAAGGACGGGAGAGAGTTTGCAGCTTGCAATATCTCTCCAAGAGTCCCACTTGGTGGTGGTTCTGTAATGTTTTGAGGAGGAATCTGTTTCAACGGTCGCACAGAGTTAGTCCCTATACGCCTGAGGTCTGTGAATGCGGATTATTATCTGGAAATCATTGTAGTCCAAAATGTAATGCCATTTGCTCCTTTTGTAAGGCCCAATTTTTTGTTCATGCAAGATAATGCTCGTCCCCACGTGACTAGACAAATTACCGACTACTTGAATGCTGTTAATATTCCGTTAATGGAGTGGCCACCTAACAGTCCTGATCTAAATCGCATAGAGCATTTATGGGATGCTCTTAAAAGGAAGTTTCGAAATCGTACACCCGCACCTTTCAACCATAATGAACTGGTGGATGCAGTAATTGCAGAATGGGAGAATATTCCCCAGGAAATTATTGAAAATTTAATCTCCAGCATGCCAAATCGTATGAATGCGGTAATTAGGAGTAGAAGAGGGCATACACGGTATTAACATCGCACTGGTTCCATTAATTCTATTGTTTTCGATTTTTTTCGTTTTCATGTTTCACGCGTTTTCAGCAAAATATTTTTTTTTTAATAAAAAATAATAAAAAGTGAGCAAATAAAAATCAGATTAGGGTAGGCGGTGCAAAGAAAATGTATTTCTGTGATTAACTGAATTAAGTAATGTAATACATTCATGGGCTGTCAAATTTATTGACGTTTTATTTAAGCACAGACATACATTTTCTTTGCACCGCCTACCCTAATCTGATTTTTATTTGCTCACAGGTTATAAAATCGCAAGTCATTACATAAACTTTATTCATAGGTTTTAAAGCTATTTTGATTAAATTTTAATTTTAATGTTGTAAATATGTAAGTTTAATAAAGTGGTGCGCTAATTTAGTCCAGGAGTTTATTTTGGGTAAAACCCAGGCACTTGGACGCTAAATTTCTACGAACGATTTCATGAAACGGTTTATTATTGAATGTGAATTCTTAAATAAGCACAAACTACTAAATGTTTGAACAATCCTAAAATTCTTCAACTAACAATTAGAAAATTCGTATTAAATGGAGAATCGAAAATAAACGACTTTATTGATTTCCAACAACCACGATGTTTTAAATGTGTTTTGCCAAATCAGCTGGGGCGACATTCTAGGTAGAGTAATAAAATAAACCAATAAAGCGATTCGTATGAGAATGCGTCACAATCCATTCATTCTCATTTAAAATCCATCCTAAAAATATGCGATTTTGCTTTAAACCAACTTTTACGTTCCCGTTGCGGAGCTTTATTAGCGTTACCGTATTTACCGATGCATTGTGGATACTTGTACGATTATTAAATGATTTAACTTTTTTAACGTTCCCATTTCCGTTTTCGTTCTCGTTCCCGGGCAATTGTAGACTAGGCTTAAATCATGGTTTAACTTCAACTTTGCCGTTCTGGTCTTGCTCACGGAGCCAATAAGATCGCGGCAATTTTTACCTGCGCTCGTTCGAACTAAAATAGCAGTTATATAAATATAATATGAAAATAAATAAACTGCAAATAAGAATATTGTTTGGTTCAACTTGTGGATTCATAATTTTTTGTTTATAAGTATTTTATAACTTCAAACCACAACTAAACTAAATTTTAGAGTATGAAACGACCCACGATAGCACAAACGTTTACTACTTTACGTTTCATTGTGAACGCAACCTGAATATAATTTTCCCGTCCCGTTCACGTTTCGTTTTCGTTGCGGTTCTCGTTAACGTTCCCGGGCAATTGTAGACTAGGCTTAAACTGGCAGCCAGAAATTGGAGGTTCACGCGATTAACTGATGCACGTTGACGCTAAATAATCTGGTTGTAGGATAATTTGCAAAGGTGTAGGTGTAGGTTTAGTAATATAGGGACTCTACACCTTTGCAAATTATCCTACAACCAGATTATTTAGCGTCAACGTGCATCAATTTTAAGCCGGGCGGCCACTGAACGCGAAACTAAGCTAAGCTGAGCGAAACTAAGTTTTTTTAAAATTAAATTCATTGTAATCTTACGCGGACGTGACAACTCAAGCTAAGGGAAGCGAAGTTAAGATAGCAAAGATATAAAACAATGTTTATCTTCGCTCGGTTGCCTCGTCCGCGTAAGATTACGTTGGATCTAATATTCAAAAAACTTAATTTCGCTCAACTTAGCTTCGCTTAAACGCGCAGTGGCCCGTCGCCTTTAAGCATTGCGTTGTCACTACGCTTGTGTTCTACACCTTTTCAATTTCAAATTGGGACTAAACAAATTCAAATTGGGAATAAACAAATTCAAAATAAGAATAATCAAATTCAAATTGGCAATAAACAGTTTCAAATTGGGACTAAACGATTTCAAATTGGGAATAGACAAATTCAAATTGAGAATAATCAAATTCAAATTGGGACGAAACAAATTCAAATTGGAACAAAATATTTTAATTCAGAAAAAATACAAGCTCGTAGGTAATAATAACAAAACGAAACGTAACTACCTAACTCATAAATTACTTATATGCCTAAGACAAAATTTTACATCAACCATACTTAACGCATCAGGTTGTATGAATCTTTGGATGTTTGCAACAAATCTTATACAGTTAGGTACGGTTATTTTAATAGTAATATTTTGTCGCACTATACATATTGTAATGATTCGCCGACAGCAGCCGGCGTCAGTCTGTCTCTTGCGTCATCGCCGACGCGCCTTAGACCAGAAACTTCGGGTATCTCAAGATTACGCTAGCGGTAGATTCAACTGTAGACATTCCGTCGCGTATTCGATTGTTCGCGAAAAACAACCCCGGCTTATAAAAGCAGGCGGCCGGTGAATGGACCATTATTCAGCGTTGGACAGTTCGGCATTAAAGTGTTAGACTTTCGCTCGGCTGTTAACATAAATTACGTATAAGCTTGTAAATAAATTAGTGTTAATTAGTTTGCTTTTAAATAAATTAGTTATTAACTATTTCGTGTTTTGTTTTAAAATAAAAATTAATAGAACTCTTAAAAACGTTACAATATACATATATTTTCTAATTTTTGTAAACGATATTCCATGTGCGCAATGTTTGCCCTGGCCTCACCTGCTAAAATTTGTGGCAATTGGATTGCTATGTCTCCTTTAACGTCAGCTTTTAGACAAGACCACGCGAGATCAATTGGATTCAATAATTCAAGATTATCGGCAAATTCGTTTAGTCCCAATTTGAAATTGTTTATTCCCAATTTGAATTTGATTATTCTCATTTTGAATTTGTTTACTCCCAATTTGAAATCGTTTAGTCCCAATTTGAAATTGTTTATTGCCAATTTGAATTTGATTATTCTCATTTTGAATTTGATTATTCTCATTTTGAATTTGTTTATTCCCAATTTGAATTTGTTTAGTCCCAATTTGAAACTGAGAAGGTATAGATTATGTTTAAATTGACTGGTAAAAGTCACGTATAAAATACCCGTGAGAAGCAATAAATAAGCACACTGTCTTTTTTTATTTATAGCTCTATCTTCATTAACTAAGGCAATGCTAGGCAAGAGAGTCGTGGTGAGTTCATCCCCTCTACATGCAACAACTTTATTTCATTTATTTATTTCATTTTTTTCAAATTTATTTCATTTGCCATGGTTACCGTGCATTGTTAGTAATGACACTACTAATTTTGAATTGTCAGATTGAATTAAATTGTTCTTTTGATTTATTGTAAAATAATGTATACAACCGCCAGTAGAAATGTACACATTATTCACAAATGGAGCTTCGTTGAGAGAGGTCTCTTCATTATTTGCCGCCAAATTTCCGGATAGACAAATACATGCAATGAAATAAACCTTCGTTAATATCACATTTATTATTATATATATTAACAAAGTAATTAACTGTGTTTTCTTTTTGTTATAATGGAATATCACAAAGTAACGGCGGAACGTGTTAATTATTTGAAATAAACCTTCCTTAATGCTTTCTATGTGCAGTTTTTAAATGATTCAGCATTGAAAATTGAGTAGTAACCATAGCAACGTAATGTTAAAATGAAATGTATTATCTGATCACGTAATTTTCGTCTATCTGCAGGGTTACAATTCTCACTGTATGCATAAAACTGGATTTCCAGGAGTGATCGGAGCAATTGGTGGTGGTATTGATACCCCCAAAACTTGAAAAAAATGTTTTTTGAAATAGAAAAGACTTTCATTCAGTAAATGTTCTAATTATACAGGCTGTTACAAACTCCAGGCTCACCATAGGGATCTCGGAAACGGTAAGAGATACGAAGCCGGTTAAATTAGGGCAAAGTTGCATATTTTGGTGCTGAACAATAATCAGTTTTGAGAAATCTTCAACGATTTGTAGTTTTTGAATATTTCCAAAAAAACGAAAAACGTAATTTTCTTTTTTATTCTTTTCTGAAATTATTGCAGGAATCATAACAAAATTAATACATTCTATAGGCACTTTTTAAGCTCTTTACGATGATATGATTAGATTTTACTTAAATCGTTTCGTCTCGTTCTGACCATCAACTTCATTTTTTCTTATGGGCGCCACATTGGATTTTAAGACCATTAAATAGATCAATTTTTTATGTTTTTCCATATAACAAAAATCAGCTTTTGTAATAGACGAAATAAACTCCGACGGTATATCAATTTTTGTTTTATTTTTGTCTTCATAGCATAGCATATTTTTCCTTGCATTGTTATTTTCAACAGTTTCTTGCATTTATAGTTGTTTCAGTTTATTAAATAGAAATGTGTGTTATATGGAAAAACAAAAAAATTGACCTATTTAATGGTCTTAAAATCCAATGTGGCGAAAAGAAAAAAATGAAGTTGATGGTCAGAACGAGACGAAACGTTTTAAATAAAATCTAATAAAATCATCCTAAAGAGCTTAAAAAAGTGCCTGTAGAATGTATAATTTTGTTATGATTCCTGCAATAATAACTTCAGAAAAAAATTAAAAAGAAAATTACGTGTTTCGGTTTTTTGGAAATATTTCAAAAACTACAAATCGTAGAAGATTTTTCAAAACTGATTATTGTTCAGTACCAAAATAGACAATTTTGCCCTAATTAATTAAGTTATTATCGCTATTAAACTTCAACCACTGTCACAACCGCCACATTTTCAAACAGAATTTTTCTAAAACCTGGACGCGTGTGCTAGTACTGTACTGTTACAGTACTATAAAGTACTGTTACTTTTAATAAGTTAAAAACAGATGACCTATGTAATAGTACATCACTTAACACAGATAACACAATGCAGGAGAAGTGGTTTTTCACGCTCAAGCAATTTGTGCAAATGGATTTGTGGATGCATATGCACAAGCATTTGCACAAGTTTTTTGGGCAACCGTACGCGAAGTACGAAGTAATCTTAGTGAGTTATTAATTTCAACACATTTTTCAGTCACTTTTTCCATTAGCACATTCAGATTATCACCGGAGGTTTTAAAAATTGAATTTTTAGGCAGGGCCAAAGAAAAAATTCAATGGTGTCAAGTCACAGGATCTTGGAGGCCAAATGTTTGGCATTTTTTGTTACTAATTATCCTATCATCGAAAAATTCACGTAATAAATCCAAAGTAGCTCTGGCAGAGTGAGCTGTTGCTCCATCCTGTTGGAAGTACCCTTCATGAAGTTCGTTATCGTGTAATTCATGTATTCACAAAAGGAAGCAATATTTCGGTACGATATCTTTCAGCTGTTAATGTACAGCTGAAATCAAAAAAATCGGGAAATGTCAAAAAAAAATCGACACGTTTTTTTCAATATTTTCATAGTGTGAAAGTGGATTTATTAGAAATAGGTTAGAATTATTTGACGGTATTTGGACGGTATGTCAGTTTATAGGTAAATAGGTTAATTTTTTTGAAAGGTATGTATGTATTGTCAAGTAGACAATTAATTGACAAATAGAACCAAATTCACAATTGGAAAAATTTCATTTCCCGTTTTTTTTTAATTCAGCTGTACCTTGAAAGAAAATTGTCTCTATCAGCCTCCTGCTTAAACCTACCCAATAACTTCACAATAAAAGCCCATTCTTGTGCTGTAAAAACCATTTTGAAATGATTTTGAAATAAACGTTCAAATTACATTTTTTTGACATTTGCAAACATATGACATAAGTTACGACCTACCCTAATCTAAAATTCAATTGATCGCATGTTATTTTTTAATTCAGTTATAGAGAGATACTGCACCGCCTACTCTAATCTGTTTTTTTTTTGCTCACTTTTTAAAAGTGTTGCAGCTCGTTATTGAGCGACTTTGGATATTAAAGTGCTTTTAAAATTAAAGTAAGTTTATTTCTGCGAATTTCGAATTCGCAACAATATGTTTTCATTTAAATTGGCTGAATTAAAAGAGGATAAGAATAGGTACAAGTTAAAAACAATGCCGTCATAGTGGAAATGCGCTCATTTTTTTTGCTTACCGTCATATGCTCGCCGTCTGGCTCGTGCACACAATTTACTAGCCAATCTTGGGTCATCTTGCATCAAATCTTTCGCCTCTTCCAATAAAGCAGTATATAACAAAATGCAGGATTCTACGAAAATTGTTTTTTGTGGTCTGCGTACAAGTTTTGTAGCCGTCCATGAATGACCATTCGAGAGCCTCCTGGCTCTCCGTAGCTGTTCTCCTGCCAGATCTCGTTCATGTACTGAAAGAAAGCTTTTACGTTTGTTGCGTTTTCAAAATAAGACTTTACCATTTTCTAGGAGGAACTTCCCAAATATGTATCTACAAGCAGCATTTCTTCTACCACCATCACCGTCGTATCCGGCGCAAATGTGTGTGCATTGAAGAAGCAACTGTTCAGCCAACCACCACCAATCCTGAGAGTCATTGAATGCGAAAAATGAACTCAGTTCTAAAAATTGGTCGCATTCTGTTGCGATATCACCTAAAATCGTTTATACAGGGTGATTCGTATACGAATTTTAGGCGTTAGGCGTTTTACAAACTTTGGCAAATGAAAGTAGATGTTATTTAAAAAAAAAAAAATATATCAACATAAGTCCGATTTGCTTTTATTTAGAAGTGATTTTCGTTTTCTTCAATAACTGAAAAAGCAGCCTATGTTTAGTAACAAAAATTATTTATTGTATTGTCTCTCTCAAAATTTAAAACACACCATTTGTTGAAGTAGCTATGTTGCCAAAAAATAAAATTCCCAGATATATTTTGGTTGGTACTTCATATAGTAACTGTAATTTGTGCACGTCAGTAATTTAGCGTCAAAACTTAAAATGTCATATTAATATTTAATTTGCCCTAAATCTTATGTTGCGAAAATGCAGAAATTGCCCAGTTGTAATTTTCCTTCCCCTAAATTTTTCACTAGCAAGTACCATCGTAATCAGAAAAACCGACTACACTCTAAATTCTGGTTGATTGAAGCGTGCTTCGAAATGAACTTTTGTCATTTTGACATTAATAGTATTTTGGCAAAACAAATAAATATATCCCAATTAAAAGCAATTCAGAAGGCAATAATTCAAACGCGATTGCAAGACGGTTTCAGCATTTGAGCAGTTGCAACTGAATTAGCTGTTAGCAGCAGTAGCGTTTTGCCAAAAGTAATGTTACACAACTAAATTTTTTTGAAAATGGAAGTATCTGTTTCACTTCGATGTAGTCGTTTTTTATGATTACGATGGTACATGCGGCAGCGTTGCCGATTGTATTTACCAAGTAAATTGCGAAATTGGTGGTATTTTGATTTTGAGACGAACAATAATGTTACAGACTATACATAAGTAAATAAATAGTACAAAGCTAAAATTATAAAATTATAACAAAAGTTATGTGCAAGTTCACGTCTATTAAGAAATCCAACTCGCCATTTGACGAGCATCTCCATAGATAAAAATAATATCGGCATATTCTTTCTTAGAAAATGGAGGCATTACATACAATGAGCAAAAATACTGATTTAGTAAATAATAAAGCACCATGACCACCTAACAACTTTCGTTTTCAATGTTTTGTTAAATAATGGTTACTAACTAAATATTTTTTTTAAATACATTAAAATCGCTATAACTTATAACAAAAGCAAGTCGGACCTGTTGATGGGATGTCTTTTTCATAAAATTACATATTTATTTACCAAAGTTTGTAAAGAGGTTCACGAATCAGCCTGTATAAGTCAATAATTAATAGAACAATTAAGAAATCTTTTACCATTGTAATGTGCCTTTTCTGCTTTTTGAAGTGCTATACTAATTTGCGTTAAGATATCTGGACTGTGGATGAGCCTTGGTTTTGACCAAGTTAATGATTCGTGTCCGTGACATTCTCGGAGGTATTCTTGGTACTCGATAAGTTGTTTAATAAAGATTGCCGCACTACACAAGCCACTTTCAGATAATTCAATATATAGAGCTTCGTGCATCGGCATGCGGTACCTACCAATCAAAAATTCTATTTTAAAATTTGGAGGACTAGGTAAATAGTTTATCTTGTCAACACCTTCGTATTTCTTCCTTTGTTAAAACGGGCAATTTTGCTCGAAGGGCTTGCCGGTTGCTGAGACGAACTTGCTTTTTCATTTTTTCACGCTTAACGGGCGAAATATACAAAAGTTTAGGTGTCGTTACCTCCACGTCGAGAACTAATTTACTATCCGCTTTCTCCATGAGGATCGTCTTATTTTTAACTGTTAGGCTTGACAGTTATAAATACATTTGTGTATTCGTGTGCGAATGAAAAAATTATGATTATGACATAAT
The DNA here is from genome assembly GCA_958336345.1 of Dorcus parallelipipedus. Classification (NCBI taxonomy): domain Eukaryota; kingdom Metazoa; phylum Arthropoda; class Insecta; order Coleoptera; family Lucanidae; genus Dorcus; species Dorcus parallelipipedus. The sequence continues at coordinate 41,433,575 of OY284481.1, forward strand.
TAATGACAAAATGCGTTGCAAACTTTGATCGATTTTGTTTTTGTTTAATTTTTTATTTACTAAAGGCCGTTTTGCACTGCCCTATTTCTTCGACAAGAGGTGACGGTGTGATTTGCCTATTTCGATTTGAAAAATTTACGGTACGGTAGCTGACGACAAAATTCGGGCACGTTATTTCTATGTAATATCCATTCACGATCTTTTTAGACTCTAGAGGGCCATGTTTTTATTTTTCGTTAAGTTACGTACATGAATTTTGATAGAACTCAAAATGTGACAAATGTAAACTTCTGACACTTTAATGTCAGTCCCATCAACTATATTGCTTCTTATACTCTACGATGGCATGAAGAAAGTAAAATAATAACATTAAAACAAATAAAAAAATTTCCATCATGCTATGGATCAGGAATCGTGGCATTACATGTATAATTTAAAATCAGCCGACCAGAAGTTCGACTATTTTTATAATATCATCAAAAAACACTTCAATTATTATTTCCTATTAAAAAAAGTACTGATAAAAAGTGCTTGTAGTAACTGGATTAGCACTGACGTCAAGAAATCGCAAAATAATCTAGTGAATTTGTACCACCTACAAAAAGTACATGTCAATCTAAAAGAAACTTATAAAAAAGAAAAAAATAATCACGTTAATTTTATGAAAGAAACAAAATCAAAATTTTATAATAATAAAATCAATTCTTCCGATAATCCACAACGTACAGCATGGAAAATCGTAGCTGACCAAGGACACTTGTTTGAATAATATAACACTGAATATAAATAGTAAATTAATATCTTATCCGAAAGTAGTCGTAAATCATTTTAATGAATTTTTCATTCAAGCCCCTGTAAGTCTAGTAGATAGTATTCCTAATACGCAATCTAAAATTAAACATAACATAATACGTAACGATCACAGTATGTCTGCATTTCATGTTTCTGAAAATGAAGTGATTAATTTTTTCTTGAAATTAAAAAATAAATGGTCGAGTGGTCCGGATGGTATTCCTTTAAAAATAATTAGAGATATGTGTTTCATTTTGGCAAAACCATTTACTCACTTGATTAATTGTAGTTTTGATGAAGGTGTATTTCCGTCAGCTTTGAAACTAGCGGCAGTATGTCCAATCTTTAAAAAGGAGTCCAAAATGAATGTAGAAAATTACAGAACGGTATCTCTTACGTCAGGGTTTGCGAAAATATTTGAATATGCGATGCTATACCATTTAAATAACTTTATTATAAAACATAATATTTTAACGGATAAACAACATGGTTTCAGAACCGCACGCTCCACTTTTACTGCAGTAGCACATTTTTATGCAGAAATTCTTAAATACTTAGATAAAGGTCAATGTTCAGTGGGCTTGTTCTGTGACTTGAGTCGAGCATTTGACTGTGTCAATCATAATACACTTTTGGATAAGCTAGAATATTATGGCATTCGTGGCACTGTTCATAATTGGTTTAAAACCTACTTACAAGATCGTTCACAATATGTAACATTAAGATATTTTGATGAATCTAGCCAGATTGTCAGTAATGTTACATCAAATATTTTATCTACGGGTGTGGGAGTACCACAGGGTTCCATTTTGGGTCCTGTGTTATTCCTACTCTACATTAATGACATAGTAAGCGGAGTAGCGTGCAGTGACATCGTTTTATACGCCGATGATACTTCTGTACTTGTCAAAGGTGAAACAACTCAAACTGTTCAGAAAGAACTAAATGATACCACAAACCAGTTAGTTGAATACTTTCATGTAAATTCATTATATTTAAATCCCAGTAAAACTAGTTACACTGTGTTTCATACTTCCCGCAATAAAAATTCTTCAATTAATTATAATTTAAATACTAATAAATCTGACACTCAAAAATTTTTAGGCATTTATTTTCAAGATGATTTGGAATGGAAAACGCATTGTAATTTTGTGACAAGTAAAATCAGTCCTTTATGTTTTCAAATAAGAGTTCTAAAAGATATTCTCAGTAAAGAGTCAATTTTATCTTATTACTTTGCTCAAGTGCAATCTCTTCTGACATACGGAATTTGTCTATGGGGAGTTTCTTCTCACAGCAGTATTGTCTTTGTAGCACAAAAAAGAATTTTACGAATAATAGGAGTGCCCTTTGGTACTACCTGTAAGCCAATTTTCAAAAAATATGGAATCTTAACATTATATGGCCTGTATTATTATGAGCTTTTAATTTATATTTTTAAAAATAAAGACAAATTTATTAAAAACGATTTTCATCACAATTACCTTACACGTAATAAAGAAAATTTCTGCTTACCGTTAAACAGGCTCTCAATGTCGCAAAAATCGTCCAATTATATGGGTATTAAAGCATACAATGTGCTCCCCGAGAGATTTAAATTATTAAGTAACGTCTCAACATTTAAGAGAGAAATCAAATCATACCTCTTAGATAAGTGTCTATATACACTCGACGAATTTTTTATGTGGTAATTAATGATTAATTCTGTGATAATTAGGTGTTCTGTTTGTCATATCTGTTTTAATTTATTGTTTATATTATTTGTTACTCATACACATTATATTTTTTGACAATGTCGAAATTTCTTGTGAAACATATGACAAATAAATTGAATTGAATTGAATTGAAAAATAATTACTTGTGACTTTTTAATACTAAGTCAAAATGGTAAAAATCATCAATGTTTTTCGGCGTCAGTTTTCAAAAATATAACCATCAAATTAAAATGGAACATATTCATTTGGAGGTACCAACAAAAATGTCACCCTAACATGGCCTACTCTGAGTCTAAAAAGATTGTGAATATACAGTGTGGTGATAAAGTAACGCACCAAGCGAAAAAACATCCTTAGCGTTGACTTTTCCAAAAATTGCTCGGACGGGTCGATTTTATTTAAAAAAGGCATCTTTTACAACCAATTTTAATTTTATGTCACTTACCACTTTTGCGCTGCGACGTCATCGACTTTTTTTTAAGTTACCTTTTTTTTAAAATGTCATTTGAAAGCACCCATTTTTCTGAGTACAAAAATGTTAATGAATCACTATATTGCATAAGAAAATTTTGAAAAAAAAATTATTGAAAAATGGAAATGTAATTTTTAATCTTAATAAAATTTCAACCTAAAATAATACTTTCTTATAAAAACATAACAAAACAACTTAATAAAATTACAATAAATGCTGAAAATGTCCTCCACCAACCACTTGACATTGACTAGCTCATGTGTAAACGCTGTTAATAATGACTCTTGCGATGATTTCACGGCGAATGTTATTCATTTCCGTCCTAATTTTGTTTTGTAAGTTTTCTTTTTGTGGAGTTATCTAAAAGGTCGAGTTAACGTGAACAGACCTCAAAATTTGGAAGACTTGCAAAACAAAATTAGGACGGAAGTGAATAACATTAGTCGTGGAACCATTGCAAGAGTTATTAACAGCGTTTATACACGAGCTGGTCACTGTCAAGTGGTTGGTGGAGGACATTTTCAGCATTTATTGTAATTTTATTAAGTTGTTTTGTTATGTTTTTATAAGAAAGTATTATTTTAGGTTGAAATTTTATTAAGATTAAAAATCACATTTCCATTTTTTAATAATTTTTTTTTTCAAAATTTTCTTATGCAACATAGTGGTTCATTAACATTTTTGTACTCAGAAAAACGGGTGCTTTCAAATGACATTTTCAAAAAAATAGGTTGTCATTTAAAAAAAATGTCGATAATGTCACGACGCAAAAGTGGTAACTGACATAAAATTAAAATTGGTTGTAAAAGATGCCTTTTTTAAAAATAAAATCGACCTATCCGAGCAATTTTTGGAAAAGTCAACGCTAAGGATGTTTTTTCGCTTGGTGCGTTACTTTATCACCACACTGTAGAGTAGTATAAACCTTATTTTAATATTTTTGACGTTTAGTACACATATACAAATGTCACTACTAATTCTGACGTTTAATACAAATTTACATTTAGTACCAGTAGCTGCAGTTTGTTTATTTTGTATTTTGACAAAATGACTCATTTAAGTTCCGTTATATAGGGTGCTGATAAAGTCCCGCAACAAGCTCATAATTTGTTTATTTAATATTTTCTCGCAAAATCCTGAGACAGGTAAATTTTTAATTTTAAAAAGACACCTTTTAGTGCAAAAATATTTTCTCGATCGGCATTCGTTTTTCCGCTGTGACGTCATCATTCATTTTTTTAAATGGCAACCCTAACTTTTTATGCAGATTTTGATAGTCCTTCTTACCAGCAAAATGGTGATATAAAAAATAGTACCTTACGCAACAACTTTTTTGAAAAAAAAATTACATAGTCCAGACCATCGTCTGGAATTTTTTTGAAAAATTTATGTTTTGCTGCAATGGAAACCTCAAAAATAGGTTCCTGGACAACAGCTTCATCATTTTCGTTAATTTTTACTTGTTTTTGTTTTCAATTTGAAGATAATCATTGAAATAAAATAAAGTAACATAATATTTTTGAATTGTAATGTCTATTTTTTTCGAAAAATTTGTTGTGGAAAGTACTAATTTTTTTAAGTCACCGTTTTGCTGACAAGAAGGTCTATTAAAATCTGCATAAAAAATTTAGGATTGCCATTTAAAAAAATTATTGATGACGTCACAGCAGAAGAACATATGCCGATCGAGAAAAGATTGTTGCACTAAAAGGTGTCTTTTTAAAATTAAAAATGAACCTGTTTCAGGATTTTGCGAAAAAACATTAAATAAACAAATTATGAGATTGTTGCGGGACTTTATCAGCACCGTGTATGTAAGGCCTCGTACTTTTTGGTAAGCGATGAGCGACGAGCGATAAGCTCCGTATAAAATACATGTCCGCGCCAAACATGTAATGTAACATAAAATGCTAACATGGAGTGTTTGTTGTACTCGTCGGATGTGTTAACGAACTGTTCTTGAGCGGTGCGCGAATCATTCGTCGTGAACCAAAGACAGTCGGTTTTTCGACGAACACAAAGGGATATTCGGTACAAGTGTGGATGGTGTTCGCGGTGTGGTTGACGGTAAAGGCGGGTCCAGACGTGCGTAACGTGTAATGTAAGGTAACGTGAAATCGTTACGGTTGAAAAACCCATTCAAGTCATTCATAATAATTTTCCGAACACCCTGTATCAGCGTGGGAAATTATGGCGTACGTGCCGTTTTCGAGTTGCATATTATGGTGCAATCTTTCGACAGTTGGGTGGTGCGCTGTTAATTCAGGCATACTGCATAGCTCCATTTCACTTGTTCGCCCGTTTAAAATTTATTTCATCAGTAACGACTTCCATCTTCAGCGCATGTGGAGGAGCCCGGCGCGTTCGCTTGGTGGTCATTGTTTCAATAATACTCGATGCGTGCGTTCCATTGATTTTGTGTGATTTCAAACTTTGTGTTTTACCACTGAATTTGTGGTTGAAACTAGAAACGGATCTTCTCCGAGATTTGCTAAAGCACGCCGAGTGACCCACAAGCCGCTTAAACGACTTATCGAAGGCCTGCTCTGAGAAAGGGAACAGGCTTCTAGTTAATTCCCGTAGTAGCTACTAGGCTCGAGTTCCAGACTTCTAGCTCGAAGTCCAGGTGCATCGAACGAAGTTTCGCAAATAGGCCTACCCCCCCTCACCTTTGAAGAGTGCTTTCGTCCGGCATGTCGACGCTATTTTTGGCGGCTTTGCCTGCTTGATCTGTTGACCTTGGACAGCTGATTGACATTGACGCTGGATACCAAGGTCGGAATAGCCCTATTTGTTTTTGTATTCGCGGTGTTGTTGATGTACAACTTATTATTGCGGGGTTTGTTTATCGCTACCCGTGTCTTTGAGAATCATTAATTTCGTTGTTCGTTTTGAACCGTATGTGTGACCGAAGCACAGATCTGTGGTACGGATTTAATTTAACGTGTTACGTGTTATTTGAATGTTGAGCAAGTTAAATATAAACAAGTGTGCTCAGCTGGTGCTTTTCATTTTAATCACTTTGTCCACCTTTTGTATTGGGGTTACGTCGAACCTCCCTTCTCCAAGAGCTTAGCCGAGCGGTGTGGAGAAACATTAGTCACTTCGCACTAATTTGCAAACCTACAGGTAGGTAGCAAAATGTAACGTGAATAGTGTGTGTGGACGGCAATACGAGCATTACATGTAACGCTCGCGCCTGTGCTCGCCCTGATCCATTCGCGTTGAGTTCTTCGTCTGGATCCGCCTTTGTGTAATGTAATCTAATGTAACGTGAATGTAGCGTGTAATGTAAGCGAATAGTGTGGACGGCACACGAACACGAACAACTCAACGCGAATCTTGTTCAAGAGCACTATGAGCACCTTTGTGTTCGAGGTAAAAACCGACAGCCGATGGATTAGGGCGAGCGTCTTGCGAGCGTTACATGTAATACTCGTAGTGCCGTCCACACAACCTATTCGCGTTACATTTCCCGTTACATTACATTACACGTTACGCACGTCTGGACCCGCCTATACGCGTGAACGTCGTGCGATCATGGCTCAGTATTTACGTGTTAAAAAAAATGTACGTTTCCGCACGAACTATTGCATTACAGGTCCGACTTTCCTCTGGATCGTGGGATGTTCGACATGCAAAGAATTAAAGCGAAAACATTATCACGTCACGTGAATTCACATGATTTCACGTGAAGGCACGTGAATTTGAAGAGACCTGCTTTTCCGTAAACATACATTTATAGTAGACACACTATTGTCATTTCACGCATTCACGTGATATCACATGCTGTTACGTGCCGGCACGCGATGTGATTTTCTGTTTTCGTATCACATGACATGTGAAGGCGTGAAATATAGGTATAGAATATAAAAAAGATGGAAGAAGTTTAAATTGAAAAAGTGCGAGAACACAAGGTATTATACAATACCTGCTCTTTTCTCTTCAAATTAATTTCATGCTCCCATTTCTTATTTTTGTTTTTCGTCATTAAAAGCAAGGCACAGGCATTTTCTAAATCTTCTTCAAACTCAGAAGAGGATTATGAATTATCGTTGTTTATTTTGAACATTTCTTTAACAGGTAGGTACTTTTACTCTGATTTCTAATTGCATAGGTAATAATAAATTTTTATAAATATTGAAATCACGAGAATTCACGTGACATGACAGTAGTGTGATTCTACTGTTGATATTATGCGATTCATGTGTGGCGTGATATTACGTGAACTCACGTGACGTGATAATAATAGCTCTGTTCCAACCACGTTTTTTGACCGTTCAAGAAACCGTCATAATCAGTTGCCCACCGAAATAATGATCGATGTTGACAACTTTGTCGAGTGTAAAACTTTGATATGTGCATGCTTGTGACGGTTTCGAAACGGTCACAAAGCGTGCTTGGAACAGACCTAATGTGTTTTCGCCTTAACTGTTGTATTACATGTTCGGCGCGGACATATGTACGCAGTTTTACAGCTAAAATTTCTAGTACATTAAAATTAACATTATGCTGGATTCACATGTCCGCGCCGAACATGTAATTCAACCGTTCGTCAGCAGCTCTCAACCATTCGCTAATTCTTTTGCCCGTCGAACATCCCACGATCCAGGGGAAAGTCGAATCTGTAATGTAATAGTTCGCGCTTGTTAACTTATACATATTTTTTTACCACGTAAATACTGGGACACGTTCGCACACCGTACACCAGCTCCTGCCGCGAGCGCCGTCCATATATATACATACTTCTATCGGCTTCTTTCCACTCTCACGCCATAATATTCTTTGTAAGCAACGTTGTTCAGGTACGATTAGCATTTGGCGGTACATTTTCTCAACATCTCCTGTTACTACGTATCGATCTTGACGAAATCGTAATAGTATTGCTAAAAGATCGCTTTGCAAGATAAGTCCTACCATTTGTATGTTATTTAGAGAAATACCACTGCTAGTGGGAGACGATGCATCGAACACCACTCGCTGCTTTGTGGCCCAAATTTTGGTATTCACTCATAAAATCTATGTAACGCCCTTTTAATTCAGGTTTAGTTTCAAGCTTTTTCGTATCCCAATTTTCGGTCGGTTAATTTAATTGGTCTAATGCGCGCAAATTTTTTGAAACAGAATCGATAACTTTCCTCAAATTTTCTGCGGATTCTTTAAATAACGGTTCTAAGTTAAATAGGGCCTTTACGTGATTTTGAACAAGCAAACGGTTATTATTGTAACGATCAACTAACGTATTCCATGCTACAATGTAATTTCTGGACGTAAACTCCAACGATTTTATTACTTGAGCTGCTCCGTCTTTAAGTGACGCTCGTAGGTAGTGAAACTTTTGGATCTCGTTAATGTCTCTATTGTTATGAATTAGAGATTCGTAGGTATCACGAAACTCTAACCAATTTGCATATTCTCCATTGAATTTAGGCAGTTGTATTGTAGGCAATTTCACGTGCCCACCAGCAAATTGTGAATGAATTTGAGTAACTACATTGCTTTTGCCTAAACTCTTCGAGGATGTGGACGATTTTTCATCGTTTGACTGTTGTTGTGATCTTTAATAATCTTTTTGGCTGATGGTATTTGAAAATAGTAATTATTCTCAAACGTTTGTCGTTCTTTTAATTCAGCTTCTAAGTCCCCCGTCGTGCTCTCTATAACGTTTTGTACTTCATCGAATTCATGTATTAAAAGTTCGATTTTATTTAATCGTTCATTCAATTGAATAAAATCTAGTTTTGTCATTTCTGATTTCGCATGCACCTCACTTACATACTTAGCAAAAAGTTTCGTCTTAATAGTGGCTCTTTTTCTGACAGATTCTTGTGGATTAGCCATTTTTATTTATTAAATGTAAAGTAGTAATACTTTCTGAAGGTACAATAAAAGGATTGACTCACTTTTTTATTGATGACTTAAGCCGGACTCAAACGACTGGTGTACTTGGCCAATATACCAATATTGGTATACTTGGCAAATGTACCAGCTCATAAAGGCCATTTTACGCAAAGGCGTTCACACGACGTGTACAATTTTTTTTTAAATACGCCAGCGAATTTATACAATGTTGGCGGAATAGATAGAAGAGTGCTGGCCATCATGGATAGCGGTCATTCTGAAAATGTTGTCCCTTGTGCAGCTTTTTAGTACTAATTTGTGGATATTATTTAAAAGTAAAAAAATCAAGAAATTCAAGTACCACTTCATTAGACCACTCCATTTAATTTTTTTATAATTATTAATAAACACTTTACCTTTTCTATCCGCTTATCAATACAGAACGAATAGTAGTTGCAAAGCAATACACAATTATATTAACAACTCGTGTAAGCGCAACCGCAAGTATGAACTTGTCAAGTCGACCAATAATTGTGATCCCTTTGACTTGTGCCATTTTTACCGACAGACGATGGGAAATTGACCAGTACTCACCAGTGACAAATAATTGTACAAGTAAACCACTCACACGGCATGGCAAGTATACGCCATTAACAAATATTGGCCAAGTACACCAGTCGTCTGAGTCCGGCTTAAGATATCTGAGTATGCCATTGCTCGACAGGTTATTAAATTATTTTTTCTACAATTGCTCATAAAATGGGTGTTTACGGATTAATTATTTCAGTGCGCAAAACACGCGTTCTTTTCACCGTTAAAAAAAAATTGGCGCACGGTGAAAAAAAGAATTCTGACATTTCTAAAACTGACATTTCTAAAATTCTAAATACTGCGGTTTGACTTCGGCAAAATACTCGCAATCGCTTCGTTAGCTACTACTTCTAGATCATATTCAGAATCACCGGAATCTTCCATGAGTCTGCTGGCGTCCATTTTCAGCAAATTTATAGAAAACTCTAGGAAAGCGACACCAGACCACAGAATTTATTTTCAATTTTTATTTACATTAGGAACTATGGAAACTCGTGCAACGGTAACTTAAAAAAAAATAATTCTGCCGTTTTTTATGAATTCAATATTTTTTAATAATAAACTTGCTGTTTAACGCTGTGCAATTGTAGAAAAAAAGTTGTTTATATTACGTATGCAAAGCCAGTTTTTTGAGCTTTGGAATGTATTTTCTATTCTACGATACAGCAATACATTCTTTTATAGATGAAATAATTTTGTGTATGAATAGAGGCATTAAAGGTACGGTCTGCCTGCAGCGATTAGTCGGAGCGACTAAACGTTGCGACAAAACGCATCGAATAGTCGCTTAGCATGGTCTATCTATCGAGCGATTAGTCGAAGCGATTCATAAGTTACGTGACATTACAGCTGCATTAATAGTAGAAGAAGTTTGTTGGATTATGTAGTGCTGAATGTACAGAAACTTCGTTTAGTAGTTTTTCTTTTGAAAATTTTAACCTGTTTCCTTTATTATTATTATTAATTCCTCTATCATTTTCACAGAAAGCATAATAAAACACGAAAGAAAATTTCGTAAATATATAAAACTTCGTACCGTATAAACTGCGATTGATAAAACGCACGCGTCTAAGTTGCCTTCAAAGCAATCCGACTATAAAGCTGGATACACAGTGGCCGCAACGTTGCAATACAGGTTCGCTGAAAATAAAAGTTAATGCACCATGCACCTCGAGCGAACCATTGGTGCGTTCGAGGTGCAAACACCTAAGCGTACCTACTTCTTCATACTTGATCTTTTCAAGTAGATTCTGATGAAGCATTGGCTCTGTTACTGTGTAGTTGTTCCTTATTAGCAATAGCTAATTTAAAAAAGCAAAAATTAAGCAACCGTAACGTTAATAAATATACAAAACACTTGCGAATCTCTTAGTTATCGGCAAAAATACAAGGTTCACAAGAGATGCGCTAGTGGTTCGTCATCATGTACAAACTGAGCGTGCATCTGTATTGCAACGTTGCAATACAGGTGCGGTGCGGCCACTGTGTACCCAGCTTTAAACGCAGCGACTTTCTGCGACTTGTTGCTGAAGATAGACCAACGTGATTGGTCTATCTTCTGCAACAAGTCTGATAGAGGAATTAATAATAATAGAGGAAGCAGGTTAAGATTAAAAAAAAAAAAAGATGAGAACCTACGAAACGAAGTTTCTGTACTTTCGGCACTATATGACCCAAGAAACTTGTTCTACTATTAATGCTACTGCAGCTAACACGACTTTTTCCATGATTTATTATATTACTTTATAATAGAAATAACAACACTGCGTCACGCAATTTATGAGTCGCTTCGACTAATCGCTCGATAGATAGACCATGCTAAGCGACTAATCGATAATTTTGAGAGAAATTATCTCTTGCAAAACTCAACACCCTGTATACATAATAACTGATAAACCGAAGCTGTTCTGATATTTCTGTAGATAAGATATGCATTAACTACCTACAAAAATTCACGACGAAATGTTAATAAATAACTAAGATATAAGCGCTAATAATACAGCAATTCTTTGCACTTAAACATCAATATCTTACAAACTCTTAAGTATAACTTCCGAAATTTTTGGTTGTTACCTATTCGTTATGCGTACTTTTGAAATATGTAAAAATATACTGGGTGTTTCCATTAAAAAAATATAACTTTGGTATGGCTAGTAGTTACTGAGCACTCTGTATAGACAGAAGTAATTTTATGAAATAGAGCTAACTGAGCTATCTTATATTCTATAGACGGCACTCGGTGGACACCTGTAAAATAAAGAAGTAAATATTTTTTTCTTTTTTTAATCACATCACAACCATAAAGCCTATAGTTTTCTTAATCTACGTACCAAATTTCATTGACGTACTTCAGTAAATAAAAGAGTTACAGATTTTTGAGACGCGAAAGTGCTGTTGTCCCCATAGTGCGCCGTGCGATCCATTCGTCGCGAACCAAAAGCTGCGTCACATGTTCGCGCCGAACATGTTATGCAAGTGAGCCGCTCGTAAATCATTCGCCAGTGATATTTGAATCAAGAAATAAGTATATCAACTTGTATGCTCTTATGAATTTTATTAGAATATGAATAAATAGCATTAAATAATAAAAAAAAGAATTTAATTTAAAATTCCTATTGAACTAGTTACGCTTACATAACCCGTCTTCATTTAAACCCGTGTTTTTCTGGATTTAATTTTAATAGGGAATCCTTCGTCTCGCTTCAATATAATGTCGGCTTGTAAGTGAAAATCTTCTTCCTTAAGATCGGATACTACGCGATAGTTCCTTAAAATGGTCGAAAGAAGAATCTTCAACTTCAACATCGCGTATTTTCTTCCTGAAATTTCTCCAAAAAATGAGTATCATTTAGTACGATCATTCCTAAAGTATTATTTACCAACGCAACTTCTAGGGCCTGCGCTGAAAGGAATGAAAGAATAATAATGTCTGTTAGCTGTTCTCTCCGGAAGAAAGTTATCAGGATCGAATTTTTCTGGATTAGGATAGATATCAGGTCTGCGATGCAACTTGAATGTACCAATTACCACGGTAGCCCCCGCTGGTAAAATGTAATCGGCTGACGCTACAAACATTATAAAATTGGCATCGAAATTTACGTAAATTATTAATAAATATTAACCTAATTTTACGTTTTGTTTTAATTCCCTGGCAATGATAGGTACTGGAGGAAACATTCTTAATGTTTCCATCAAGCAGCGTTCCAAGTATTTCATTTCTAAGGTATCTGCGAAAGTAGCCGGCCGATCAGAATCTCCAAATATGGAGTCCAGCTCCTGAATGACTTTATCCTGAATGTCTTGGTGAATTCCCATTAACGTCAAAAAAAAGCTGCTACCCGCTGCAGTGGTATCGTGCCCTTCAAACATAATAGTATCCACCTGTTCTTTAATTTCCTCGTCAGTTATGGCAGCTCCATTTTGAGAAGCTTCTATCATAAGATCAAGGAAAGCCATGCGTTTCTTTTCACCTACATCGTTTTCATCGACGTCCAAGTCATCTTTGAGATGGGATGACTGGCCGTAAGAGAGACCTTCTACAGAGGTTTTAACTTCCGAAGATGGTTTTGTTGCTTGTATAGATTTAATTTCTTTAGGAACTTCAGCAATAGAACCTCTAATGCCTTCTTGAAAAGCAGCTTTTTTCATTTTAATAACCTTACGCGTTAAACTATGAATAATATCAAGGAGTTTTTCCTGAGCTTTACCATGCTTGGTCATATTAAAAATCCAATCCGGGCGTAACCAAACTTTGGTATGTCTGAGGTGTAATATATCACACATTTTCATTACCGCCATGGCATACTCGTAACAACTTTTATCTTGCGTATTTTTGCTCACGCCCATTGCAGTCTCTGAAAAAGATGTTACAAATAAAAAATTGTGAAGTTTTAAGAAGTCAACCAGGGCAGGAATTATTCCAGTTACCTAAAAGCATTTCAACGGTTGCTTCTGACATGTAATCATGACAGTCAAAGACTCTTTCCTCTTCCCGCTTCAATTTCTCCACCACAGAACGACTGTTTGCATTGAATAAATCTATAAATGATTTTAGAACATTCAAGTGGAAAGTAGGGGCGATGAGTTTTCGGTGAGAGCGCCATTTATCACCTAAAATATTAACAGTTACATTAATGAAATAAAAACAATCAAATTTTACAAATATGAGAAGCAATAATTACCTGTACTAATAAGAAGACCATCACCTAACCAAGGTTTAAAAAATTTATATTCCGACGCCTTATCAATATGTACGTGACTACTAAGTATGAGCTCAACATCTCTCGGATCTATCAAAAATATTATCAGTTTTGGCCCAATCCAGAGTTTACATACCTCCGTGTATTCGAATGATCTTTTGTAAATTTGGCTGAAGATATCTGCAAACATGAAATTTTATATTCAGTTTTAGAGCTTAAAAATGATTGCTCACCTGCTGAAGTACCAACGAACTCTAAGGAGTTACCGATGACTGGAAATCCTTTGGGACCTGGTAATTTCTCGGCAAGTTCTAACATCTGCTTGCGACCCATTTTCCAATAAGCATAAATTAATATCACTATTGGAACGACCAGCATATAAAATGCATTGTTTATGGAAAATAGGCTTCCATCTCTGAATATCTCCGAGTATGCCACACTCACGAAAAACATTTTGGTAATCTGTAAACAACGAATGCGTAGTTTGTTAACATCATTACAATAAAACGCAATAAACAAAGACGTTTAAATAAATAAAGGTTGACGATAACGCTACCTGAATATAAATTACAAATTAATTCATGTTATTACTTTAGAAATAGTTATCGCATAGAACTTTAGCATAAATTTTCTTAAGACGCGGAAATTTTATGGAAAATTTCAAGATCAAAAGGTCTGTAATTGCTAGCGGCTTGATATGCAGGTGAATTTAATCTTTCCATTCCAAAAATCATACAGTAGACTTTTGACCTTCAAGGAAACATTCTTAAACCATACAACTGAATGTTGCTAATCGTTTTAATTTGTGACTCGGCGTATTTTCTTCCTCTATGGGCAAACTAAAACATTTCCTACGTTTCGCACTGCGTCTGACGTAAGCTACGAACGCATATGCGCGCATATGCCTCCGTTTCCTTTGAAGCGTTAGTCGCAGTCATATTCTTTAATTAAAATAAGAATAAGCAATGGTTAATTTGAACAAAAATAAATTCTTAAATGATACAGCAGATAAAATATTCCTGAAACGAATTAAAATATTTTACAGCAAATTTCTGTAAGAAATGATAGTAGTTTTGTTCGCGGAGGTGATGCGAGACTGGTCCTTGATAAGTACGCATGCGCTCTGCGATTATTGGCGTTCGCAGAGTGAGAAATCTTGGATTTTGACAAATTTGTCGTTCCCAGTGACACTAGGACGAGTACATGACTAGTTCATAACGCATCAGAGCGATCCGAGGATTATAGCAAAGGATTATTTTTTGTACATGCACACTGAGAAAAATAAACTGTTCAGTCAACCAAAAACACGTTCAGTTAACAATATTTTTCGTTTACCTGGTCATTGGTTTCGCGTGGTCATTGAACCAACAGACAAAAAATGTTAAATAATTTAGATTGAATTGATTATTGCTTTAATGCACAAGAATATTGATACAAGAACTTTAGATTATTAAAATTGCTAAATATTTTATTTGTCTGAACGCTGTTAGGGAATTAAAATTATATTTTTGATAGATTATTATAGTATACAGTGTGTTCCAGATTGAGTAGGCTACCATGGGTAACTTTCTTATTAGTGAAGATAAAGATTTGGTTAAATGGGCAATATTTTGCAGTTTTATGTGCTGATTCAGATTCCGTTGAGAAAATTTTAAAATTCCGAATAGCTCAGATATTATCGCAGAAAAACTGAAAATCGCTATTTTCTTTAATGTCCAATAACTTCGCAATTATAAAAATATGAAAAAATGTTTCATATAAAAGTTACTATGTTTGATAAAATACAGCTCAACATACAGTCAAAATAAAATTCAAGATGGCGGCTGTCAAGATATTGATAGCAACTTTCTTATTTTAAATGGACGCCATATTGAATTTTTGTACGATTAAATAGCATTTTTTTTCTCGTTTCAACCGTGTATCACAACCCATATCTAAAAAAAAAATTATTTAAAAAATTTAATATTTTTTTTTAATCAAGTAAGCGGATTGCCTTTACTTATTACTAATCAAGTAAAGGCAACCCGCTTACTTGATTAGCAATAAGTAAAGGCAACCCGCTTACTTGATTTAAAAAAAAAATTAAATTTTTTAAATAATTTTTTTTATATGGGATATGGGTTGTGATACACGGTTGAAACGAGAAAAAAAAATGCTATTTAATCGTACAAAAATTCAATATGGCGTCCATTTAAAATAAGAAAGTTGCTATCAATATCTTGACAGCCGCCATCTTGAATTTTATTTTGACTGTATTTTGAGCTGTATTTTATCAAACATAGTAACTTTTATATGAAACATTTTTTCATATTTTTATAATTGCGAAGTTATTGGACATTAAAGAAAATAGCGATTTTCAGTTTTTCTGCGATAATATCTGAACTATTCGGAATTTTCAAATTTTCTCAACGGAATCTGAATCAGCACATAAAACTGCAAAATATTGCCCATTTAACCAAATCTCTATCTTCACTAATAAGAAAGTTACCCATGGTAGCCTACTCAATCTGGGACACACTGTATTATTTTTCAAGTTTCACAAGAAGGCATATTGTAAAACGAGTGCCCCAACAGAACGAGTGTTACAGTGCCTCTTGTGAAACGTGTAAACTATACTATTTGAACAAAAATATGGAAAATATTGTCAAAAATTGGATCTCCTTAGTATATGGGGAATTTTAGCAGTAATGCGTGGCAACACTGACAACCTTTCATTTTATACAAAAATCAAACTGACAAGTTATTCATTTTTCTTATCCAGCTTCATTGTGAGTATTCTGTTAAATAACAAATAAATAATGAATTATTTTGTAAAATCTATTAAATATTTCCAATTAAAAATTGACTAAAATTTCCCCAAAAACAGTTTCACAATGAGCTTCATTGTGAAACTGTTTTTGGTGTCACAATGAACTCTCATTGTGAACGCAAAGTAGAAAAAGTAACTTTTCAGTACGGTTAATAAAAGCGCAAAATCTAGACTATCGTTTCGGGAAACAGTCGGACACATTCGAAATATGAATAAGTTTTATTCATTTAAGAAATGATGTCGAACAGGGGCAGGCAGTAAATATACGTGAAGTTTTAGCAGGCGGACAGTGGAACGAGATAATGTAATGCTTTGGACATTGGACAGAAACTCAAGTGTCAAATTCAGAAAATCTTTTCATATACATTTGTTATAATAGTATGTTAAAACATTTATAACTTTCTTTTAGATTTCTTTAAAAATAAACCGCATAAATGCTAGAAAATAATATCATTCTTAATTCAGAACAACATTTCAAATTTTAATTTCTCCGTTGATATTTTTCCAAATTGCATCAAACTTTTTACTTAAAAAAGGATGTCTCAGGACATTATCCTAGACATATGAAATTTGTGCTCCAATGAACCGTTTAGCAAGAAAACAAAAATTATTAATTTTAATCTATTATTGACAATTTCCCAAAACTCTCGCAATATCGCGCTGTATAATGTGCTAGATTAATACACTACAACACTAAGTTTCAAGATAATACCAACAGTTTCTGCGACTTCCTGCGACCTTACAAAATATTTACTTTTTTATGTACAGGGTTTCTTTTTGATATTTTGCATCCTATCTAGGGGTTTTATTGTAACAGCTAGAGAAAAGCTTTAAATATAAAAGTTGTAGGATTTCATATGTATTATCTTTTAGAACTAAAAAATACAATTTTTGTTTTTCTCATGGAACATTCTATTTCCATTTCTCCACTTTGCGTTACGCTTTTGTTTTTCGTGGTAACCCTAAAAGATAATACATATAAAACCCTATAACTTTTGCATTTAAAATTTTCCTCTAGCTCCTAAAATAAAAGCTCTAGGTGGGGTGCAAAATATTTTAAAAAAACCCTGTACATATATTCCAGCTATAGGTATTTCTTATATCGGGTGCCCAGAAAAGAATGGATTACAGTTAAAGAGTAGCTTCCTTGGATCAATTTAGACCATTTTATTTTAGTACAATTTTGTTTCATTAACAAGCTACGATCTTTTAAGAAATATTTCTTTACATCAGTTTTTCATGAAAACTCCCTTATTTCTCGAAATATTCACTTGAAAAATTACATATGGGAGTTTTCCGTATTGCTGAATTGTTTATTCTTTGTATAAATGTAGGGGGCGCTGTCAACACTTTGACATTCTTTTGTTTTTGGCTATATTTTATTTGTGTATGGTGTCACTCAAAAAATGATTTGTTAACTTTAATTTAAAGGATATTTATTTTTCATTAAAAAAGATATACTTATTGTATGTGGATAAAGTAAACCATTTTCGAGAATAATTACTTTAAAATTAATGATGCAGAATGTATGTACCAGGGAAATTTACAGTTTATTTAACACCTGAGAAACGTCAAATTCTCTACTGCTTCTTTCAGTTTGTCGATATCTTTTCGAGCGTTCAAGATTTTGTGTTCTTTTAATTTTTCATTTCGATTATTCAAATATTTTCTTCATTTTTCCATTCTTAATGACGATTAGATTCGTAAGCTTTAGGTATTTGAAAACAGAAATTTTAAATTCTATCAAGAATTCTTGTTGGTGAATTTTTGTGTAGAAATCTTGGTACCTAATGGCAAAAGTTGATACGTTCCCTTTATTAGTAAACTACCAAATTTCATTTCGTAGAGTAATAATTTTTTGTAAAAAAATGCGAGACCTATTATGGACCATTGTCCATATTATTATATGTATTTACACTTTTATGTTACAAATTTTAGCTAATTCTTCGCTAACATACGATATTAATGTCAAAATTAATTTCAGTTTCCATTTCTCTTTCGTTATCTCTCTCTACTAACACACGGCTTGACATTACATAAAACGAGAAATTTCTTATTATTTTGTGTATGAACTGTTGAATTAATCGTTGTCAAATTTTTACCATCTATTGCAGATGACATTGATAATACATATACAAATTTTCATAAAAATCTGTACACCTATAACAACTATGTCTAGTAGCTTCCATTACATCGTTCCACTGTGAGGTGCCATGTGGAACCAGGGCCGGTGCAAACTTTTGCGGGGCCGGGATCAAAAATTGCGTGGGGCCAAGAAAAACAGTTCTAAATAAATTATAAATAAATTAAACGAACCAATCAAAAATATCTATCGTGTAACGCAGTGATGAAAAATCGTCTAGGAATGAATCCAGTTTATAAAAGTGTTATAAACGCGTTGAACCCGCCTCGTGCCGGCCCTGTCTGGAACTCGATAGCAAGAATTTCAATAACTGTTTACTTCTGCAAACATAACACGTAAGTAAATTCGTATATCATTCTAATGTTACATAACTAAATGTATGACGTCTTATTAAGATGGGAATTAACCCTCGCTTTTAGTAGACTTAACATTTATTCCGTTAAATAAAAAATCAAAGCGGACACATAAAGGCAACAGCACTTTACGATCATTTTGAAATTTCAACTTTTTGATTTAACGTTTTAAACACTTTCATTTTAAGGCAAAACATTTACATCGTTCAGTCAAATGTAATAGTTTAACATTTTCTTGGTGTTATTACAACAATTTCCAAGATGTTTAGTTAAGAATATTACTGTTGAAACAAGTAAATTTTATTTAAGTCAACGCACAAAAAGTTGACAATTGAAAAGTTCATTTTTCTCAGTGCATGCTCAGTAAAAATTTTTCTTGACAATTGGTTTTTGAACTTGTTGCTGCTTCCATTCGTTATTGCAAAAAATGTAACACTTCTTAATAGAAATGACTTTGATGACAAAATTACTTTTATCTAATCCTTTCTACAAAAGTGGTTAAATCTATTAGTTTGCTTGCATACGTTTTAATAATTAATAATAGAAGGACGATAAATATTTTTAATTTAATTATATAAAAACGCTTGATATATATACAAATTTAACATGAATTTATTATGTTATAATTAAAATATGCAAATTGCATAAATACTTAATGCATTAAAAAGAAGCAAATTTGAAACAAAATTAAAAAATTTCATCTTTAAGGTATTCTTCAAATATTGTGTATTTCTAAAAGATAGGTCCTGACAAGTAAATACTGTAATGATTTGCCGACAGCAGCCGGCGTCAGTCGGTCTCTTGCGTCATCGCCGACGCGCCTTAGACCAGAAACTTCGGTCGCTCCGATATCACGTCAGCAGAGGAATCAAGCCTAGACATTCCGTCGCGCACTCGAATGTTCGAGATAAACAACCCCGGCTTATAAAACACGCGACCGGTGAATGGAGGGCAATTCAGAATTTGACAGTTCGGAATTGAAGTCGCGTTATAAACTTTCGCTCGGCTGTTAAAATAAATTACGTATAATTTTATAAATAAATTATTGTTTCAGTTAGTGTTAACTCGTTTGTTTTTAAATAAATTAGTTTAACTATTTAATTTTAAAATAAAAATTAATAGAACCTTTAAAATCGTTACAATACGTTCGCTGAGATTTGTCAATTCCTGATCGGCCCCGAATCGCACATGCGCCGAGATAAATAATCCCATGCGCCTAACAGTATGGGATTATTTATCTCGCACTGGTTACAAACTTGTCATGGATCGTCTCCGCGAACAAAGCTAACTCACATGTTATTGGCCGCGTTCACCAGACGAATCAGCTTCCAAGCTGCTTGCGATTTTCTAGTGAACGCTATAGTTACCTTTCATTAATTACGCTTAAAAATAATCATAAGCAGTTTGGAAGCTGATTGCAATCAAGTGCGTCTGGTGAACGCGGCCATTAATCTTAAACCCATAAAACGTGGTATTATTGAAAGCTAGTAGAAAGGGTTATTCACACATGTAACAGGTGATCAATATCTTTTCTAATCAAGTGACCTATGGAAATAAAATCATGTGTCTTTGTTAGTTCATTATTTCAAATGCCATTTGAATTGCATATTTATATTGCATTCCTATACAAAACGAATGCAATAAAATGCAATAAAAATACTAAACAAAGACATAATTTTTTTCCATAAGTCACTTGATTAGAAAAGATATTGATCACGCATTATAATATACAGGCTGTTGTTATACTGTATGCAAATATTTAAACCTATAATACATCACCATAAATGGCAACGATTGAACTCATATGTCCTTAACAAAAAGTTAATAGTTTTCGAGAAAAATGCATTAGCATATTTTCACCAAACCGTTTGAAATCTGCTGGCATAGTTAAGTGGATGGTAGCCTATCTCTTGCGTACGCGGTCCCTGTTTGAAATGACGAGGCGAAGATAAGGTCAGTCGGTCAGTATTAAACGAACGTGTTGTGCACGAACGATGTCATAAGTGAACATATTATATGACGCGTATTAACAGATCGTAATGGCATTTGCAAACACAAAAAAAAACCTGCCGGAAGTCCCAGACTCATTTGGCAAATTTCTGAATGCGTAAGGAAACGAATTTTGAGAACTTTCGTTTTACGTAAGTTCATGTTTTAAAAAAAATCCGGTCAATCAAAACATTTTAAACGCGTTCACCAAGCGCCTGGATTTATTAAAATAAATAAATGTAACTTCACTCCAAATAATTACAATTTTAAGTATTTTCAAATTATAAACCAACAATTATAATTACTAGACGAAAAATGCGCCTCAAAAATGCGAATGAGTTAAATAATGACAACATCGTCATCCATCGTTTTATTTTTGTCATATTTCACCCTCACAAATAGGTAATAAATTGCCTTTCCACTTCCTATTAAGCTGGATTAAGATCAATAAACTAAAGGAACTTTAAAATAATGTAGTATTTCTCATCTACTGTTTAAAATCGGTCGCATTACGTAATAAAACTAGGGAGAATAAAATAGCTGTTAACTACCAGTACGATATTAATTCAATTATGAAATTTGGTCAAGCAAAGCATTTTTAACGCGCTCGCATTGCAAATTCCAAACTTTAATAATTGACTGATATTTTAAAGTATTCTTGCATGTATTTTATGAAGGTCGTCAGTTCGCATTTCTTTTAATGTCTTATCACGGCAATTTTTTTGCCCGTGTGGCGGCGGTCTCTTTGAGTGACGCGTTTAAAGTAGGTCAGTATTTAATATTGGCGTTTTGCAGATACGAGAAAAAACAGAGGAAGGCGTCATTGGCCTTGCTAAGATAGGGCTATGGCTACGGCCTGGCCCGAAACGTCCCACCGAGTCGTTAATCGGTACTATGGGGACCGATGAAGCCCCGGGAGTGCGCTGTTTCCCAGTATGCTCCCAACCGGTCGAGCTGGGTTGGACTCGTAGTGGCAGTGGTTGAAAGCCCACATGCTGGGTTAGGGATGGTTCAAAATCATCCCGACTAGTACTAGCCTGCAGAGCTAGTAGAGAGTGGATAGTCTCTCGCCTTCACCAGAGGGGGTGCGGGGCTTGCAACCCAATCCGTTCTGGAAATCCATGTGTTCCTTAAGACATGTGGGCGCGTTGATTGGGCGTATCTCAATCCCGACGCCATAGGTGGCCGTATCCTAAAGCCCTTTGGGCAGGCGGGGCACGTAAAATCACCAGGACTTATGACCTTGCTAAATATAACTTTACTTTCTCGAAAATTTCAGCAGTTCCAAACAAGTGGTACCTCCGAAATTTTTTGGCTATGGTATGGGAGCCACCCGAAAATACGCGCAGAAGGTAGCATTTCATGTACTTATACTGAGGTTTTTTTATTTGCATATAGTAAAAAAACACCCTGTATAGGTGTTCCATTTGAAAAAATTGACTAATTTTACAATACGCGAACTGAATCGTACTGTTGTTGATAGTCACTCGATTTTTAAAAATATTGAATATTTTAAACGTACGTACGTAAGTTAGGTGTATAACTTTCCAATAAACAGTCCTGTATAGTTAGAAATCATTTTAAAATATGCAAAAGGAAAAATTGAAGAAAATTTGTTGATAAAATGTTTATAAAGGTTAATCTGCAAGTTACAAGTCGCGCCTGTGTAGTTCCTTCAAATTCGTTTTTCCAACCTAGCAATACGTAGTGTCTTATTACGTGACACTACGATTACAATAGTTACTTTTGGAGGTTGCTTTAAGTAAGAATTTAGTTAAATATTAAAAAATTAAGAATTATATTGCAGTACTGCAATAATCCACCCTCAAATGTTTAACAATAGTATATTACATATCGAGAGTTGTAAATAGCAAATTACGCACGGTGGAAAAGTCGCGCATGAGCCGCGCAGCGGTGAATGCAAGTAATTTTTCAAGTGCGTAATTGCTTTACAACTCGAGTTTTGTACTATACTTTATCTACGACCACAAAAATTACATTCAAAGTAATCAGCAATGACACTTGCAATTTCGACGACTGTCAATCTAATGTGATGCTACGTAGATCTAACTGCAAATGTGCGTAAAGTAGGTGTGTTGTGCGTTTTTGTTACTTTACGCACGACGTTTGTAAATACCCTCTTACTTAATTTATGTGTTGTACGTAATTCGTCATTTACAGTAATGGTCGTAGATAAAACAAATTTGTTATGGCTAGAAGGTTGGTTAACGTGCGTATTCTTTTAGCGCTTTTATTCAAGATAAAGTAAGAGGATAAAAGCTTGTTAGTGTACACGGACTTTTCAAGAAAATTTTCGAAGCAACTTTACAAGTTTTCTTGTAAGTGTCAATTGAGCTATATTTTTTAATAGTTCCGTTAAATTATTAAACAAAAAGCAATTAATTTGACGCCTTATTATCTTAGATAAGTTTCCTTGATTTTCACTTCCACTGATCTATACCTATTTTTCTAGCACTTGCTTTCAGAGAGTAAAAAGTTCTGACCCCTGACTTTAGTCTTTGTGTCAAAAACAGAGGGGCTAAAAATGTTAAGAATTTTATGTTATTATATTTATTGATCAACTATTTGTGTTTAAAACGTATGAATTTAATTTGTTTTCGTGAAATCATTATAATTCGCACTGTGCGATAGGAATTGAAAAAAATCTTTTGAGTAAAATTACTAAACAATAACTGTTGTATTAAATTGTGTTGTGTTAAATTATTTGTCGCATTTTTATTATTTTAAGGTAAATATATCGGTTCTTTTAAATAGAGAGGTATTTGGTATGATGCTCCCCACTTTCCTCCACTCTGCGCTGGCTTCAAAATGTATTAATTCATACGGGTCCTAGAAACTATTACTTCTTGTAATAGTTTGGTCTGGCAAGTTACTTCGTTTTACTCTCTATAGAAGGTAGGAAGAAGTTTTTAAATAACTCCTCATACAAGCGAATTGAAGTAGGACTATGATTTTTTATTGTAACTTTTCTATTAATTAAAGAAATACTACAAAAATTGAATTCAACTGTGGTATAAAGTTCTATCTATAACATACAGTGAACTGTGTCTACGGATTTTCTGCAATAGAGAAAAAAGTTTTTTATTTTTGCTTGCATTAAAACCTATAAAAATTCTCGAAATGTGTCGTTTATGCTTTAAATTAAAAAAAAAATTGCTTACTTATTCTCAAAAATTTGTTAGTTCAAATTAAATTCAGAATTATTGCATTACCCGGAATTATTTGTCACGTGCTTGTCTGTACTTGGCCAAGCTTTAGCGTCGTATTCTGCTCTTCAAATTAATATTAAAAATTCTAATAAACATTGTCCGGAAATGATTGTTTAAAAAGTTATGGTCACTAAGGCCCAGTTTCCTAATCGAATTTAAAGGAGACTTTAAATTTAAAGTCACTTTCAGATGTCAAAACAAATATGAATATACATTTGTTTACACACCTGAATGTGACATCAATTTTAAAGTCTCCTTTAAATTCCATTATGAAACTGGGGGTTACTGTATTTATGCAAAATGAAAGATTTTAAAAGATAATTGCATATGTACTGAAGGTAATATCATTTGGTTATGTTACTTATTATTGTATCAATTATTATTTAAGGCATACTGCTATTAAAAAAATATTTAAAAAACATTTTCACACTATCATTCTTTAAGTTTCAAGTGAGCATAACTTTTTAAAGAATCATTTCCGAACAATGTTTATAAAACATTTTATCATTAATTTAAAGAGTAGAATACGACGCTAAAGTTGGGCCAAGTTATTCAGTGACATCCTATATTGTTGGAATTTTAAAGAAAAATCTAATATGTTTCAATTGTATTACCACGAGAGCCGATAGTAGCTATTGCCAAACGACAACAAGTTTGAGAGAGAATCTGGAGAATTATTTTCTAATTTAGCGAAATCTGGAGTGGTATTCGAAAGATTAATTTTTAATGCTTTTATTTTTACATTAATATCATCCACTGACACGAAACTAAAGCGTTTGCGATTCATTTTTTAAAATTTAGTTAATAAACACTAAACAAAGTACTATCTATAAATTATTCCCGTAAGTTGATTATTTCCAGTATAATAATGATATAATTGGTCAGAATTAAACACGTGATCAAAAATACTACTAAACGATCGGAAAATGAAAATAATAAAAAATAATTAGTAAAATATTACATCATTTTAGAACTTACATCTTATCAGAAAATAGTGAAAACCACCGATTGAAGTAGCAACTGACTAAATCACTTCACTGCACTTCGGATGTGCTGAATGTGCATCTCTTTCGCGATGAAGTTCCTTTTATATGTTTAGATTTCGCGGTGGATGAAAACCGGTAGAAAGTAATTACGTAAAGCTGGCTGATTTTTAATTAGGGATAAATCCTTGAAGGAAAATATTTTGAAATGGTGTGGAAATATTTCTGTTTGTAAACATATTATCGTTTCCATTACTCGCCCGGAAAAGTAGGCTAGCTTCGCGGCGAACTAGAACCTGCAAGTAAACAAACTTAGATAAACGAAAGAAATATTTTAAAAGAATGTTACTATTTTAAGATATGTATTCAAATATGTGGATAAATAAGTATTAACAATACTTCTAATTTTAGATTGCATTTAGTTGTAGTAAATTGAAAATTTAAATATATGTTTTGGATACATTTTATTAGGATTTTATTTACATATAGAAAAAAAAGAACAAATCACATATAAAACAATAATACATTTCTGGCTGTTAAATAGAATTTTTCTTCCGAAGCATTTCTGAAAACTTCAATTGTTACAAATTTTATAACAAGAACATCTCACAAATAGATTTCGGAAGATAAACGGTGATTAATTGACGGGAAATTTCTCCTTTAACTATTATAGTTAATAGAGTATAAAAAATCATGATTTTTTAAAACCACAAATCATGATTTTTAAAAAATTCAAATCCTGAAACAATTTTTAAAAATTTTGATTTATGTGGGTTCTTTAAAGTATACGATAATACATATAGTCTTTATGGAGTCCTTATACATACCAGTAGATATAGATATATGTAGATACGGGTTGGGTCTATTGTTTTTTAAATCTAGTTCTTTCTCTCGTCTCCTTCCTGTATCGTAAAATTCCTTTTGCCCACTCCAAGATATGACTTTCTATACCAATTCTCTCCTGATTCGTAGCAACCATTCTACTTCTTCCCTTTATTTATTATCAATCTATCTTCTGAAATTTTATATAGGGTGATTCTTAATTACCCAACAAAATAAAACCAGTAAGAGAATGGATGCCATGTAATTTAATATATTTCACTAGTCATTTGGTCGGTACATATTATAGAATATGTAGAATATGTAGTTATTTCTTTTATACAGTATTAGGTGCATATTCTATTAGTTATTTCATTTATACAGAATTAAGATGAGGATGACAAATTAGATGTAAATAAAGGTGTTAAAATATTCAAAATATTTCAAAAATGGTTACATTAAATTCTCACAGGACAGTACGACAAAAATTAATTTTAAAAACGCCAAAATGTATCTGTCAGTTGACAACGCAAACATATTATAAGCTAAGGTCCGTATGCATAGACAAATCTCAAGGTAGACTTAACGAAAAAGTGATACTTAAAGCTTCATATCAAATTGTGCGTCGCATAGTTACATTCTTCAAAGTAAAGGTTTACTTTGGCTTAAGTCTAAGAGTTGTTTGTGCATACGAGCATACATGCCTTTTTTGGTCTTTGTCATTTCACGGCATACTGCGAGAATTTTTTTAATTGAAAAGCCGTTACTACGTCTATACGCAAAATGTTTACATATCGGGTGTCCACTTTGATTGCGCACCACAGGAATTTCATGGCAATTTTTTGTAATTATAAATTTCAGCTTCTCTATTGAAGTTGTTGTTAAAAGAAACAGCATACTGAAAGTACAAGGATTTTGTTTATATTTTGAACGGTACCTACACATTTTATTATTAGACATACAAAAAAATGTTACATACAAAAGTTTTAGGGCTTTAACTGAACCGTCAGAATTCATTTAAAAAACAAACAAATGACGATTGGACACCTAACAAATGTATATCAACTTTGTTATTTTAAATGGAACACTATGCGTATATTTTCTCGAATTAAGAAAGACATTTATTTCCTAACTCCAAAAATATGTAGTTTGTATAGACAAACCAAATATAGATTTGGTTTCATACTTCTTGCGAAATTTAAGTTTAAAAAAAATGCATTTACTTTGATTAATAAGAAGTTTATTATGTGTGACAAGTATTAAACTAATTGAAAGTCATTTTACAAGTAAAAACGCTAACATCTAAGAGAAATTAACATATAAGAAATAAATTAATAAAAGTATACCAAAACAATAATAATTTCAAACTTAAATATCACAAAAAGTATGAAACCAAATATACAGTATGTCCCCGGATTGAGTTGGATTTGTGCCAAATTTGACGCCGAAAGTCTTCAAGGTGGCGAAATTAACACAAGACGAAGTAAAATCTGTGTAGGTAAAGTGGTCTTCCTTTTGAATTTAGGAGAAAAATTTAGTAAGGAAAAATGATTTTCATTTCAAATTAGGGAGATATACCAAATTCCAACATCCTAGAAAAAAAATTGAGTTACGGAAAATTACTAATTATAAATAATATTTCAGTAAAGTTGTAAAATGTTAACGCCATCTACATATTTATTGACCAAAAACAAATAAAATATGATTATTCAAATAACACACTTATTTTAGCACCTGACAGTGTTAATGTCTTACAACTATGTATACTGAAATCCTAATATTCCGTAATCAATTTTTTTTCTAGCATGTTGGAATTTGGTACATCTTCCTAATTTGAAATGAGAATCATTTTATTTTACTAAATTTTTTTCCTAAATTCAAAAGGAAGACCACTTTACGTAAACAGATTTTACTTCTTCTTAATTCCGCCACCTTGAAGACTTTCGGCGTCAAATTTAACATAAATTTATTTCACGCCAAGCATACCTGAACTGCAGAACATGAAATCTTAATTAAAAAATTTTTGTTCCATTATACGTATTGTAAACTCAATCCGGGGACATACTGTAGATAAACTACATATTTTTGGAATTAGGAGAAAAATATCTTTTTTAATTCTACAAAATATACTGAGTGTTCCATTTAAAATAACAAAGTTGATATTCATTTGTTAGGTTTCCGATTGTCATTTGTTTCTTTTTAAAGTAAATTCTGGCGGTTCAGGTATAGCCCTAAAACTTTTCTATTTAACATTTTTTGATATGTCTAATAATAAAATGTGTAGGTACCGTTCAAAATATAAACAAAAACCCTGTATACAGAGAAAAATGACAACGTGAAATTTTACACAATTTTCTGTAAAATACAGTTGTAGAATTCTTTATTATAATTGTTAAATTTTTTTAAAAAACTTCAAATGTTATTCCATTTCTGCTTTAACTCTATTTACATCCATTTCTCGCAATATTATATCTTAATTTTGGAGTAACAAGGTAAATTTTCATATGACTTCTGTGCTACAATCAAAATTCATAAGTGTGAAGACAAAATAAATGTTGCACAGTTTCGCATATACAGGTTGTTCAGAAATTAGGGGACCCGGAGGTCCGCTGTTCCTTGGGTGATTCTAAGAAGAAAATCTTAATAAAAAAATGTATTTTATCTTGCTTTTATTTTATTGACTTTATTTATTATTATTTAGTCAATTTAATGCGTTGAAGACATGTTAAAACAGCTTAAAATGAGGACAAACTGCAAGGATGACAAAAACTTCTACATAATTATAATTTGAACAAATTTCGGTCGGTCACTTAAAACGCATTTTTTATTCCTCATACCTTCAACTTTGATGACCTCGCATATAAACAGGAAGGCTCGGACAAAGTTTTTGTATTAAGATTTTGTTTTTAGAATCATGCAAGAAACATCGCTACGACCACCGAGTCCCCTAATTTCTTTCTAAGATTAATTTGGTGCATAAACTTAAAGTTATTTCCGAACAGCAGCTGTCCAATCCAAATGGAATGTCTTCGTGTATGCTTTATAATTTTCCTTCCTCATATGTAGTTTCAATTTTAACTAGATTCCCTGTTTTATTGCAGCAGAAGCAATACCAGATTTAGCAATAACGATTTTCCCTTGTGCTTTACTATGGGTACAATTGGGTAATATTTTTTCAGATTTTGACCGTTTTACAAAATCTCTTTGAGCCACAACTTCGAATTTCTATTCGTAATTGCGCTAATTATATTATATTAATTCGTTTGTTTACGTAATAAGTAGGAGAGGACGACCATTGTCCTTCTGCAAGAAGGGAACCACATGGTGTTCTAGCATTTCTTCAATTTACCCTAAGCTTCAATGCCTCGTGTGAATACCAAAGGAGATCTATGCATATGCCTCCATATCCTGATCCTTGCAATTCTATGTGCAAGTTTTTTCAACAAAGAATCTAAAATTGTCCCTTTCACTACGTCTCCTTTGGATCCGTATTCGGCCATTGTGCATCCCTAAACAAAACGAAATTCATCACTAGCTCTTTGCTATTCATGGTGCCAACTTAGTTTAAGCCTGCACCATTTCAAACATTTCTGTCGATTTTGAGATGTAACCAGAAAAACTGAATGTGATGAAAAATAGTTTGAAGTGTTACAAGACGACTTTCCTTACTAATACCAAACCATTTACATATTGGCAATTAATTTCGAAGTCCTGCACTTCATTTATCCGTCTTTGACCCTGGTTCCTTTTTGCGTCGTTCTTCCATGCTTGTCAATATTGCATCTCTAAACGAGGATCCCTCTTCCGTGAACCAACCATTCAACCTCTTTCGAATTCACTTAAATGATAATTTCACTCAAAACACATGCACACTATCGAAATGACGTTAATCAGCGATCCAAAGGAAGGAAGAAAAAAAGAATCCAAAGGAAAAAAGTTACTAAGAGAGTTCGACACAACTGAAAAAGGGTCAAATGCAACATCGTTACAACTTATAACTTGATCCCAAAGTATAATCAGTTATTACCTTTTACTCCGACATTTTTATCAAGTTTGTTTGAAAAACTCTCACTTCTTCCCAGTGTTGTTCAAAATGTAATTATAAGTGGCTTAGCCACGGTAAGCAAAAGTAATGTCTACTGCAAGCTTTAGAATTCGTTAATTGTCATCATCACTGCTGTTAAGTTCATTTTGAAAATTCAATGAAGCTACAATTACAATGGTTTTACAATAAAACGTGCTTGCTGTAGACATAACTTTTGCTTTCCATAACCAAGCAAACAAATAAAAAGTTTAAGACAGGACAGTGACGTATTTTCAAATACCTACCTACTTATTAATACTGTCATTAGTTGTATTTTATTAGATTCGTTGAAACTTGTGTACGTAGAAGATATTTATCTTCTATATATACAATTTATTTAAATTGTATAATGCAAATCAAGAAATTAACATTGAACGTCAGAATTTCTAGTTTTCACGTGCAAACAGGAATAATTATAATGAAGCGAAGTATTATTGGAAAGTTCTAGTGTGTACGAGGAAGCCATAAAGAATAAAACAAAAATTCTCGATCGCAGGCAGTATGTATATTTCCATGATTGTTATGCGTAGGAAATTTCCCCAGAGCAGGTTTGCCGCTGACGTAAAATGGTCGAATTATAGAATGGTATGGGATGGCATTTGATTCAATTTACTGTTTTAAACTATACATTTGCAGCCTAAGTCGCGACAATGCACAGTCGAATTTTGATCAGAATTTTGTAGCAAATTTTAAAATTATACACTCGTAAAAATATCCTTGAACTTTTTTGCAATGTTTCGCAACGGAGATCATTTGTTTATTGTTTACCTTATCAAGTTTCGACGAACCCAATTAAAAATAATCATTTTAAATTGTTTACCTGTCAAGTTAAATTTAAAATCATGATCGTAAAGCATTACCGTTAATTTGAAACGTATTTAAAAACTCATGTGCGGTACGTGAAAAATTAGTCGACAACAGTATAATCAGAGATAGGCTTTTACACGTCAATACTGACTGTCGACATGATTGTGTAAACAATGAATTATCTACACGACACCGAGTAGACAATGTAGACTATGACCGAGTTAAGTGAACTGTCAAACTGCACAGTAAATAAAGACAGATAATACACAAAGCGTAATTCAACAATGTAGATTGCTTATATCTGATCTCAATAATATGACAACAGGTCAACAATAAAATGAGATAAAGAGAGTTAATAGTATATTGTAGACCTCGGCGGTAAAGTGCTTGTTTTCCAGGTCGAGAGAAGATATGGACAGGCGAGGCGCAGCCGAGCCTGGCCACTTCTCGAGACCTCGAAAATTGCTTTACCGCCATGGTTTACACATTATTTTTTTCCTACACAACATTATAATTAATTTTGTTAATATCACACAAACGTTCTTTTTCTTGAAATAAAAATATTAAAATTGAGTTACTATTAAAATTATTATAGATGTTTTAAACGGTGCAACTGAACTGCGCACACAGCCCCAATAATTCCTTAATCTAACACTCGAACTGCGCTCACGATTTTATGTACCTGTTTAACACCCTGAAATAATACGCGAATTGCGCTCAGGATGATTGTCATGTCAAATTATTTCAACATCAAAACAAAATCATTTTCAGTATATTGATTTTTTATTTACATGTTACGAAAATACAACTTTACCAAATTTATAAGAAACACATTTTACAAAATTGTATTGTGATATTTCACCCCTATCTAACTGCACAATTTTTTCTTTTATAAATTGTTGTCTTAATAAAACCTCTCGCCTTACACTTCTTCTTTCATTTCGCTTAATAGAATTTATTTTAACATATTGCAGTGATATTTACCTACGTCCAGAAGTTTTTCATCGTAAGCTGTTTCCCACAAATTTCGCATCTTATAAAAACATCCAAAATAAAAAACATTCTTCAAATAATATTCCTCATATATACAAAATACCAAATTCTTCATATAACTTCTTACAAATTACAACGTTCTTCTTCAAAATATGTCTTCTTACATCAAATCAAATGTCTCTATTTCGTACAACGACAAATTCCAAGTTAGAATTCAAGAAGACAAACTACCAATTTTGAAACTTGTTGATTGGATGGATTTTTCTACCTGGATGGAGAGGAGGCACGAGAGCCGTATAGGTATACAACATCCCTTCACAGCGAGACATTGGCCAGTCCAGAAAATAGGAAAAAACATCTAAGAGAAACAAGAGATTAATTTACTTTATACAGTTAGTTTAGTTGGGTTAACGTTTAGAATTTTGTTATAATTGTTATTAATTGTTAAAAAAAAAAAATAGAATTGAAATGTTATTAAAATGTTATTAAAACTTACTTAGTTTAGATTTAACTTTGAAATATTTAAATTAATTGTCAGATTGACGTTTTGTGAGACAGGAGCTGTCGGATTGAGTGAAGGATTTATAAATAACATGGAGGGGTTGATCACCTAAGAGAATCAATAAACCGAGTGTAATGGAGAGGATTTGTACACAAAACGTTAATCTTTCAATAGCAACGATAAAAACATTAAAAAAAAATTTTGCTCTTATAAATTTGCTCATATATTGAATATAACTTTAAAAAAATTTAATCTATTTCATTCATATACTATTAATTATCGGAAGCTAATCCAGAGATGTTTCATTATGTAACAATAAAGTAAGTTTATTTTTTGATTTGTAAAAGTTCTTTTGATTTAAAAAAAAAATTACACCACATATAAAACGTCTTGTCATTCATCAATCACTTAAACTTTCAACACTCATTTTACAAAGAATTCTTATTATTATAGAGAAGTTATCATTTATTTCGCAATTGGGCGTAACAGGTGGCAACACTTGGTAAATGAGGCTTCATCTGTAACAATAATAAGAATTTCTAAATCAACATCACACTACATTTATACTTCATAAGATTCTAAAGTGTAAAAGGATCCTTATCGCTTGTTTCGCGATTGGGCGTAACAGGTAGCAACACTTGGCAAATGAAGGATTTCTTGTACATCTTTAGGATTTTAAACACACATTACAAAATTAAAAACCTAAATTACTTACAAATTTATCTTCAAAGGAATTTTCTTCAAAATTTATAAATAACTGGATCATAATTGACATTGAGAGTTCCCACCCTGAAATGTCACTTTGACATTTAAAATTAAAATTTCAAATCAGTCTACTAGACTAAATAATTGTGTGGTGGATGTGGTATAAAGATAAGGTTAAAAGAGAAAACATATAAATTCAATACTTACCACATCTGCATAAAAAGAAACACCACAATATGTATCTGTCTGCATTTCTAATATTCTGCGTTTCAAAAAAAATGAACCACCCTGAAGGAGTAAACGTAGAACTTTAAAATTGCATGAAAATAGGAAGTGCATGGAGACAAATGCCTGATTAAATAATGACAGTCACTTCTCAAAGAAGTTATCTCTTAGTTATCACCTGACAAGTCTTTTTGTTTAGTTATCTTTTTTATCGTATTATTTCGCCGTATTAGTTTGCCTTTTTACTGGTGTACTTGTTGGTGCCTCTAACAATGCCACGAATGCGAAGACGCGCAAATTTTCACCAACTTACACCCTTTGAAAGAGGGCGAATTATCGGGATGCACGAAGCTGGCTTAAGCTTTCGGGAAATTGTTAGACGTGTAAGTCGACCGCACGCCACTGTGAGACGAACTTGGAGAGATTGGCAGAAACAACACCTAGAAGCTCGTCGTGAAGGTAGTGGACGTCCCAGAGCAACACAAGAACGGGAAGATCGCCTCTTAAGACGAACTGCAATTCAGGGCCCTTCAGAACCATCACGAGCTGTTGAAATCAATTGGGTAAGAGCAATTGGTCGAAGAGTCTCTATGAGCACGATTTATAGCCGAATACGTTCGTGGGGACTGCGCTCATATCGTCCTTATTTTCGTCTACATACAATACAATACATATAACATAAAGCTACCAGACTGCAGAGGAGTCAAGACAGGCAGCAATGGGACCATGAATGGGAAGAAATCATCTTTAGTGATGAATCCAGATTTTGCTTGTGGCATTCTGATGGGCGTGTACGAATTAGACGACCGAGAGGCCAGAGGTAAAAATTTACAGTATGCTCAGCGTCGCCATACAGCGTTAACTCCTGGGGTAATGGTGTGGGGGGCAATACGCTACGGAGGCAAGTCTCCCTTAGTATTCATTCCGGGCACACTAAACGCGAGGCGTTACATTGATACAGTTCTGGACCCTGTTGTCCTTCCATTTCTTCAAAACCTTCTAGAGCCTGTCTTTCAGCATGATAACGCACGCCCTCATATAATAATAATGTTTTTTATTGGTTCTAAATATTGACCAAAAGGCCACTGAATCAGCAGAGACTGCTGTTATTCCTCAGTGACCCTTAGTACAAAGGTAATAATAATGAGTCATTATTAATGACACAAGCAAAAAACAATAAAATATAACATATTAGATTTCAACAATTGAACATTAAAAGAATTGAAATTTCTATTGTATCTACAGTACTGAGTAGCGTCCATTTACTTAAGCAAATCACCAAGCATTAGATGAAAAGAATTGAAATTAAGATATTATTTCCATGACAGTAAAATGAGCGCAGGTCCTGAAACAACACATCCCATGTATCTTTTCAGGTATTTCATGATGAGAATCGTATCAACATTTTACGCTTAAATGAGTGAACAGAGCACGTTTTAAGATTGTTAGGAACATTGTTATAAAATTTGACAATATTGTAAGAGAACGATCTACGAAATAGTGTGGTCCTATGTAAAGGAGGAGTCAGTAGCCCTCTATTCCTAACATTAATATTGTGGATGTCAGTTCGGAAGGAGATTTTATTGTAAAGATAAGGAGGTGTTTTATTTTGAATAATTTTATAAAAAAACATAGCGCAATGAAATTGACGTCGTATAAGCATGTTCAGCCAGTTAGCTCTTGCAAATAAATGTGAGATATGACTTCTGCGTCTGATGCCATATATGAAACGTAAACATGAATTTTGAACTCTGGATTTTTGAAATATCAATAGAGTCTAGGCATGGACCATAGACTGTATCACAATAATTAAACTTAGAAAGTACCAAAGCATTACAAAGCATTTTACGAGTATAGGCATTTAAAAATTCTTTACTATTATAGAGCATTTTAAGTTTTCCAAAGGAGTTTTGCACTAGTTTGCTGACATGTGTTTTAAATCTCAAATTTGTATCTATATGAAGACCTAGATTTTTAGCACACTCAGTTATTGTTAGAGGCGTATTATTAATACATACATTAATATCAGGTAACACTGAATTACGTGCTTTTTTCCTTCCGAATACAAGAACGCGAGATTTTTTTGGATTAAGAGATAAGCAATGGTTTGTAGAAGAGTTCAATATTTTTGTTAAGTCTGAATTAATTTGCAATAAGGCTTGAACTCCGTTTGCTGGGTCGAAGTAGTGCAAAAGCTGAGTATCATCAGCATATAAATAACACTTACAAAAATCAACCTCATTAAACATGAAACTGGTATAAATAGAAAACAATAGTGGTCCTAGAATGCTTCCTTGAGGAATGCCTACCCCGATTTCCCCAGCTGTTGACATATTATTTTTATAAATAACTTTTTGCATAATATTTTGTAGATAACAATTAAAAAATCGTTTGCCCACGTAACTTTAGACTTCCTAGCAGAAAACAATGTAAACATTTTACCTTAGCCGCCAAGATCACCGGACTTAAACCCAATTGAACACGTCTGGGAAATGATGGACAGAAGACTGCGTCAGTTACCTCATCCTCCCAACACGCTAGACGAATTGCGTGAGCAGGTAGCCTGGAATGAACTCCCTCAAGAGGCAATCGACCACCTGACTTCCAGCATGCCCAAAAAGGTTGTTGATTGTATAAGAGTACGAGGAGATGCAACACATTATTAATTTTTATTTGAATAAATAGTGTTAGATTTAATTGCCCATTTAATATTTTGTTTGACTGCATGCGCTTGTCATTTTCACGCAATTTCAAAGTTCAGCATCTACTCCTTCAGGGTGGTTCATTTTTTTTTAAACTTAATACTTAATACTTTCAAAAACAAATGAATATTCGGATGGGTTGATACATTTTCACTTTTAAACTTAGAGTGAAATGATTCACACGCGTTTGTAGTTTGAAATACTTGAGGTTTTAGCGGCCCATGTTGTCGGAGGGAACATGGAGTCACTGTCAATATAATTTTCAACCAAATAATCAGCAAAGTGATCCACTCGATCGTCTTGTGGTTTTTCGGGAACAAAATCTTCAACGAAGCAATTTCCCACTTCGGATGCTGGAAGAAATGGTAGTCCAAATATATATGTTTCAATCGGAGATTGTTCATTTCTGTATTCTTGGGTTAGTCCCAGTATTTGTATTTTGAATACAAAAAAAATTGAAACGTCTCTAAATAATTTAATTTTAATTTATATCGCCATGAATATTTATAAATTAAAAAGAAGTTACCATGACTGGGCAAGATGAAAGCGGCAATCAATAATTTCCAGTTCTTCTGGAAAAACTTCTTGTAGGCTCGAGTGAATAGCAACTTCAAAATCTATGACTATGGTAATAGGATTTAAGACAAAACCCAACAAGGTGCATTTTTTATTAATAATTCAAAAACTCTTCTATATGTTCTCTTTTTCTTGTCTTTTAATAAACAGAATACAACTGGTACGTAAAAATCCATTGAATATGCGTGTATTGTGAAGAGCTGTCCGAAGAACTTGGTGCAATATTCAAATGTTCCATCCATATATAATATATTCTGTTGACACATAAACTCCAAGTTGTTTCACAGGAGAAAATAACGATGTTTTCTGTGAAATCATTGCACATCACGAACGGTTCATTTGTAGTTGTTTTCACATTCGTAGAATTCAAAAATTCTTGCACTTCTCTAGTTGATTTTGGTAGTTTAGGCACTAACTGAAGCCGGGCATGATTAATATTGTTGCGAATACACTTCATGTCCGTCACAGATAATGATTTCAAGGAGTCTGATTGAACATTCAATTCTTGCCGAATTAATTTCGAAGGCTTCACTGATATGTCCTCTTGTGCTTTTCTTTTCACAGCATTATTTATTTTCTGTCTTGTTACCAACGCTCCATCCGCCTCATAGTTGTGTCCGCCACTTTTTCTTGAAAAAACTGCATTCAATGTACAAATTGTTGTCATACAGTTTTTCTTGGTGCATCTCCATACTGTTTCTTCTGTTGTTTTCACTTTCCGGAATTTT
The DNA here is from genome assembly GCA_958336345.1 of Dorcus parallelipipedus. Classification (NCBI taxonomy): domain Eukaryota; kingdom Metazoa; phylum Arthropoda; class Insecta; order Coleoptera; family Lucanidae; genus Dorcus; species Dorcus parallelipipedus. Next base: position 41,470,833 of record OY284481.1, read on the forward strand.
CGAAACTTGTAGTTATCGAAAACTAACAACGGTTGTCCTCGCTCGCTTAACATAGTTTGCATCTTCGCGTACTCTATTCTCGACATCGTTTGAAACAATACTAAATAAATATCTAGCATATTATAGGGACCATGCACATGCCTGCATTCAGCGCCGCCTGGCGATGATTTATGCATTAGTGGTATGAAAACATTGTTTTTAGGTTAATACACCTGTGACGTTATTAACGTCACTCTGTAATTTTTAATTTTGCAATTACAATGGATGTTGAAATATATTTTAAAATCTTGTTTATGTAAGTGGACGACCAGCTGGTAGTGGCCTGCCATCAGGCGCAGTCACCCTATGCATAACTTCAATAGCCAAGCGAAAATTTTGGTATTTGCGGAAGAAATTTTGCATGGCATTGATGGTCAATAAAATTTTTGGTTGTGCGCAGATTTGTTGTTATTTCTTGTAATTGTATTAAAAATATTTAGGGCTTTTTATAAATTTACTCAAATATTGCAACAAGTTTTATTGTTTGATAATCTGTACAATATTTAAATATGCAAAATTTATACAAATCCTGCATGGTGTCACTAATAGATGTGAAAATATATTACAAATTGAATTCTATTGTTTATGAGCACAGTATTTCAGAAAACACATCAGAAGATCGGCAGTTGATTATTGTTGGACATGTGCGTTTTCTGTTATTTCTAAATTTTTCGCTTCAAACACGGTGGATTTTAAATCTCCGTACACAAATTTATGGAAATTTGCCTCAGTGGAACGTGTTCTTCGCTCTTTTTTGCTCTTTTACACCCATTTGTATAAATAAAATGGATAACGAGAGTGACTCATAGAATTAATGAAAAAGTGCTATAAATTAAACAAAAATCTGAGTACAAACCTCAATTTAAGAAACATCACTAATATAATCAGTCTTTTATTAAAAATAAATAAACAATAATAAACACAAATAATAAACAATAATAAACAAATAATAAACACAAAGTATTCTAGTTAAATAGTATAAAACATGTTCCACATGCATTTGACGGTCTGATGATCGGTTGGGGCTATTGTTTAAATTGACTTCTGCACATGAAACGCATACTATCAGTATCCTGACCGTAAATGTATTCACATTACGAAGATTAACCATCCGTTAATCATCAACCGCATTTGAAACTGGCCTACATTTGTTGACTTGCTTTCCGACTTCTATTCATTAAATTCTTCAAACTTTCATTTCATCTGAGTCTCCTACACATTTTTCGAATAGAGTACGTTGTACGTAATGACTAATCGTTATTGAAATCTATGAATCACTTTCAAAACGGCATACAAACTTAAATGTTTCAATCCATATATATTTTCTTACTACTGTCTGTATAATTGTAAAATTTAACATTCTTCCTGTTACTATAACTCTTATGACAATTTACAGTTGTAGTACATAATAAGTATTTGACCTTCTGGTATGAAAAAATTCAAGTTCAAATGTACACTGAGCATTTGAAATGACAGATGTACATTTCAACTGTCATCATACTGTCACTCGTGTTTTCATACCACTTATGAAAAATATGGCCATTGGTGGCGCTGTCATCGCATGTGCATGGTCCCTATACACCTAGGTTATAGGTCTAGTGTTATAACCCGAGGGTATGATTACATCCCGAGGCCCTTAGGACCGAGGGTTATAAGACCTCTACCGTGGTGTATATACTATTTTTTCCACTACTAGTGCAAATGATAATTAATTTGAACAAATATTTATTTCAAATTACGAAAGGTTTACAGTTTTCTGTATTACCGATATGACAGTTGATTTAAATTTTTTAATTTGTAACAAACATTACGTCGATCTTTTTGCCAAATCATCAATTAAATAAAGTAAGTACGGTAAACGATGTACGGCGATTTAAATTGTACGCCGCCTGAAATGCGGGAAATTGCCGGACAAGTGGCAAACAATCTATTGCCTGAAAAATCAAAAGATTTGTACCTGAAAGCGTACGTAACATTGATGTTCATTATTTACCGGTAAATAATAAAATTATTTACCTCAGGTCGAGAAATTGTTTTTCACAGCAACCTAACACATGTCAAAATGACAGGCTATAGTTCTAGTAGTGGAAAAACTAAAATATTCTATTGCTAAATACTGTAAAGGCCTAAAGATTCGACTATAAGCCGATTATTCCAAGAAATTGTGGTACCTATTTACCATTTATGTTTTGCTGGGCTAGCCGTGGAAACGTTTGCTTTCTCCTCTCTAATGAGGCGGTAATATTGAATTTTCTAATAGTGTAGGAAAAAAAATATTTTTAAAAGTTTTAATTTACAGATTGCGTTTTACTTTTTTGACCTTTAAGAGGACTGTGGATCACGTGATCAACTCTCGAAAGCCACCAGTACTCTCCGCAAAACCCGCATGATTGAAAACACGCCTTTCTTATAATTGAAATAAGTGACTTTTAGTCCAGTTAGATTCAATAGTCGAACGACAAAGATAATATCATCTACTCTCGTCTTGTATAAGTTCATACACATTCACTGCATCTAACATAGTGGCAACGTCGCAAAACTAACACGTGGTAATATTCTTATATTCTGAAATAAGGAAGAAAAGTTTGCTGGTTACATACGCGCGAAATTCAAAAGTGTAATTTGAATAAAACGCATTCTTAAATCGAAAAATGAATTGGGAAATACGCCAGTAGTAAAATAATTCTTAATTAAATAATATTCATAACTAAAACACTTTCTGGTTCGTTGAAATTTATCAAGTAATAAATAACTTTTAAAATAAAATAACTTCCACATTTCTTCTTGTGAAAATTAGCTAATACTTTAAGCCAATTAGGTAATAATTTTCTTGATAAACAATTTTTTGATATTTAAAAAACCAAATAGAGTTCGATCGACGCTAATTTCATTTTGAAATTAAAACTGATATTAAATTTAACCAAAATGTAATACATAAATGGCTTATTAATTACACTACATAGAAATTCTTACAAATTTAAAATCTATTTTTGCTTTAAAAAAATTTTCATTATCCTATTTTGATAAAAAGACAAATAGATTTTCTAGATATTTTAAATGGTTTAGAAATTAGACATAACATCTTTATACTATTCTTCTAATATACAAATAGGAAATAAATGTGCATAATTTTCAAAATTTTATTTTAAAAATCAAAAAATAACATTGTCTTGTAAAAAGATTTTTAAAATAAACTTTAAACTTCAACGAAAGAATGTTACGTTTACTGAATGATTCTAAATAACAAAAATAGAATATTTTGACTTAAAACGAATTTTATTAAAAAAAAAAAAAATTGTGGAAGAAAATTATATTAAAAGTTATTGCAGTTCAAAATTGCTTAATATTAAAAAAATTGAGAGTGTCTGGCAAACAGATTAACATAAGGAATGCATTGGAACAAATATTTAACTTATAGGATTGCTCAATCGCCGACACGTGATGTAAGTAATGGAACGTTCAAAATGAATTAAGAAAGGCGTACTTATGCCAGTATTCATAGAACTTCCTTGAGGCTTCCTTCAACACCTTAGAGGGAACACCTTAGAATGGGCATTGTTTAAATGCAACTGCCATAATACAATCCCATTCTAAGTGGTCCCTCATTGAAGGAAGTTTGAAGGAAGCATTATGAATACGGGCATTACTATCGATGTCAAAACTAGGACAACTTTAAAATCCAGCAGCTATATTAAGGCCCGGTTTTCTCATCTCCAATTAACTTTATTTTGCGATTAATTCCCGTAATAACGATTGTGATCATTATTGTCAAGTCAGTAACCGTATTTTTGTTAATGGCCAAATTCTGAGCAATTTGTCTAACTGTGACACCCTCTTCTATGCAAGCAATTATCCTAGATCTTTTAAAACAACTGTTATAAACCGGTGATGTTTTTTTCCCATCTTTTATTACGCTTGCAAAAGCTATGATCTAATTTCTAAGTATGCTTGCACCTAACTTCCCGCGCTGATAAGTTAAGCATTGCAGTGTAATGAATAACAATGCAAGGGGCGCATTCCTTTTAAGATTTCTCGACAAGTCGCATCCTAAATTCAGTCTCTCCAAATTAATAAGTAACATTAGTTTTAGTTAGGTACTATAGTTTCTTTTTCCATTAATTAATAATTGTTAAGTACAGAAGTAGTTTTAAATAAAATCTATTAAATCCAAATCGTGACGTTTCGTTACACTATTAAGTGTTTAACGGCGGAGAACCTGTGGTACCTAACAAAAAGCTCTGGTTCCACAACACAAAATTTGGTGGCAGCGTTTGGGATTCCAAAAGTATGTGAAAATTGTTCATCAAAAGGAGAAAAATACCGCCAGGATCAATTGTGTTCGACGCACGAGATAGCTGCAGGGCCAAGTAAGCCGTTTTCCAGCATCGTCACCGGCGCACAGTGGTCCAGAATGAAATTCTACCGCGTCAAAATTATTTTTTTACGTCTAAATTTCTAAAGCGGTGAAAATAACAAAATTGTGTACTTTTAAATACATTTTCTAAACCAATGACATAATATCAGAATATAATTATTTCTATAAAAATTTTTGCCTGATTTTGGATTGTTTGGATTGTTACCTTTTACTTTTTATTGTTACATTTTTCTATTTAAAAACTGAACTGGGATAGGTTCCACCACAATTTTTTTTAGATGTTGCGTAAAAATGATTATATATTGATATTCTACTGGTTATTTTTAAAAATTTTCACGTTAAATATCCAGCAAATGCTTATCTTATCTATAAGTATTTACTCATGTAGAGAGAGAGAATTTTGAAAAAATCTTAAAAAGTAGCACTTCATTGGGCAAAATTATTTTAAAATAAATTACTAGCTACTATTATACAACTCGTAAAAACATCTTATTTGATCTTATTTTAACTTCTTGTCTTTTGAAACAATTTGAAATAAAAAAATTATATAAATAAACCTTTAGATCCGATTGATTTTAAATGAAGTTGTTTAAAGAAATGTAAAGTAACAAGATTTCACTAAATTTACCCAACAAAACTTGCTAAAATATTTTCAAACTTGTGTTTAACTTATTAGTTTTTCAATCACGTTTGATACTGGTAAAATTTATGGTGATTTGACAGCGCCACAGAAGCGTAAATAAAATCATATGTTTGCTAATCGAATGAAACCGACATGAAATGAAATTAATAGAAAGATTTTCTTTATTTTTTCGTTTATTCAAAGTGTCAAGTTTTTCCCTTTTTGACCCGCTAAAAATTCATTCTGGACCACTGTGCGGCGCACTATGGGGCCAAAAGCACTTTCGCGTGTCAAAATCTGTAACTTTTTTATTTACTGACTTACGTTAATGAAATTTGGTACATAGATTAAGATGACTATAGGCTTATGGCCGTGATGTGATTTTTGTAAAATTTTTATTTACTTCTATATTATATGTGTTCTAACACCGAAATGTGAAAATTGCTTAAGAGTAAAGTGCCCTTATTTTAAAAGATACAGAAAAATGTCATAAAAAAAGTTGTTTAGAATTAAAAGTTATAGTCAAATACAAAATTAGAGCGACCGTCTTTGAACCTGTTTTTTGATGTTAGGTGCAAATATGTGCAAAAGTTATTTCCGCTATCATTTAGAGGACTATTTTCGCTATTATATCCTACCAATAACTCCACACCGGAAAATTCCGATGACAGTTAAATCTTTAAGCTAAGTTTTTCTTTTTTTTTCTCTTATTTGCTTTGCGCACACCAATGCTGCTTGTCTTACGGCCGTAGCCCATTATATTTCGTTCGGTGAAGGGCACAGCAATGAGCCAAATTAAACGTGACGTCGTCAATGAGTTACACAAACCTGTGAGGAAAAATTTTTCGAGGAGATCCATAATTGTAAAGTCTGTGGACGATCTTTGCCAAGCTGATCTGTGCGAATTTATTCTTTATGCGCTTGTAAATAAAGGTTATAATTACATTTTAGTTGTCATAGATTGCTTTTCTAAGTATTTGTGGACGCGACCGGTGAAAAGGAACACAGGCGAGCTTGTAACTCAAGCTATGCTCGAAATATTGAATACCGACAAGAGGACGCCCGCAAATTTACACACTGACGAGGGAAAAGAGTTCTACAACCAAAAGTTTAAATATTTGACAAATAGATACGAAATAAATCATTACTCAACATTTTCTCCGATAAAGGCCGCCATGGTAGAGAGAGTTATACGGACAATTAAAGAAAATCTGTACAGAGAATTCAGTATGCGCGGCAAATTTAAATGGTTCGATTTATTGCAAACGATTGTGAACAAATACAACGCGAGCGTGCACAAAACAATAGGCATGGCTCCTAAAGATGTGAACAAGACAAATGAAAAGACGCTTTTAGAAACGGTATACAATAAGATTAAAATTGCGGGCAAAGCGAAATTTCGTGTCGGTGATGTCGTTCGCATAAGCAAATATAAAGGAGTATTCGAAAAGGGGTTTACTCCGTCGTGGTCCACGGAACTGTTCAAAATCGTTTAAAATTCAAGTTACTAATCCCGTTACTTACCTGCTAGAAGACATGTCGAAGCAACCGATTTTGGGCGCCTTCTATAACGAAGAACTCCAACGAGCTAAACACGAAGATGTTTATTTGGTGGAAAAAATTTTGAGAAAAAAAGGAGGAAAAGCCTACGTGAAATGGTTGGGCATTCCTGAAAAATCTTGGGTTAAACTGTCAAATATTGTTTAATTGTATGAACGTATAGAAATAAATTGATTTGCTTTTTTTTAAAGAAAAATAGTTTTATTAATTCCACTTATTTAAAAAACACATTTTATATGGCACATACAAATTACCGTTAACAATATATTAAAAAAACACTGCGATACAACTTACGAAAAATGCATGCGAACAATAAGTATTTTCATTATCGTTATACAAAAACAAATTATGATTAAAATCAATTTGCGTTAAGTTGCCATATTCCGAATCGAAAAAATAATCTGCATATTCGTGCGAAATATTTAGCTCAATCTTCCAGTCGCTGTCTTCAACTTGCCGACGACCTTGATGAAAACAGCGAAGTTTGTAATACAGCAACGTCTGATCTTGATTTGTTAAATTTACGTCAAACATGTTTGAACCTTTCCATGCAAGCTGAATCCAATTCTCAGGCCAAACGCTACTTTCGTAATCTGTACACACGTAACGCTCAGTTATGTTCGAATTATTAATGTTTATATAAAACGTATTGTTCGCAATTACCGCCAAAACAATCGCGGCAGCAAGGAGACCCATTTTCACACGGACGCACTTTCGTCGTCGTTTAGGCACACAGGACACAAATGCAGAGAAATCGGAGGTCCGTCCCACTGCGTTTCGCCGGTGTTATAATGTAAATAACAAGGTAATTTACGCTGCAGCTCTTTATCTTGCTTCAAACGATCGGGTAATCGCTCCCAAATATCAATTAAATTTAACGTAGATTGTTGCAGTAAAATGTATCTGGGAATGTAGGGAATTAGATCCGTATCGATATTGCTCAAACCGAACCTTTTTCTTTATCTCTCTTTTTTCTTTAATTCTATATAATAACTTCCTGGGTTTATTTCCGTACATTTTTGATTGTTATATTCCAATATTTTATCCACGATTTCAAGTATCTCTTCTAACGTTTTCATTGCTACTGACCGACGACGGTTGATTCCATTAAAATCGACTTTTTATATCTCCCCACGTCGAGTTTTATTTTGTTCTCGTGATTTGCCAACAATTCCAGCAAACAATCGATACTTTCTGAATACCATTGCACATTTCCGTCCTGTGCTTTTGGGATTCCGATAATAAAATTACGGGCATACGAAATTAAGTTTTCATTATGCGGGAGATAATTGGCGATTAATTCTATAATTTTATTGTAGTAGCCGTTGAACATAAGTTTTTCGAACCTTTTGATGCGGTAACCGACGACATGTAATAATTTACTTAATATTTTAAACATAAATTTATCCAATTCTATTTCTGTTTCGCCTTTAATAATTTTCACTTTAAATTTACCTTTGGACTCGATAAAAAATAATTTGATATCACTGTCGCAAAGCTCGAAATTGGAAATCGTCTTCGTGTCCGCACATTGTTGGCACCTCATACTTTTTAATTTCAGATGATCTTCGATGCGAGGAAAGTATTCGATGAATTGATTCCACTCGTCGCCTTTAAACGTTAAACATTTTGGTTTTGAGCTGTACGTTAGTTTTACCAACGGTTCAAAAATATTCATTACACTGAGTCCCGTTGAAATTTTTGCAGATCTGCTTAGCTTGTAAGACACCTCGCTAACAAAACGAAAATCACTATTTCGTCTGCATTCTTGCAGAAAACTTTCCAGAAACTCTAACGACGACGATGATGCCATTTTCAGATGTATACTTGCACTTATTTACGCACGCTGCGAGACTAAACGATCGAAAGCAAACTTGCGCTCTTAAATAAGGAGGAGAGGAAAAAATGTGAGCGTAATTTATTGTAAACCAATAAAAAAAGACGTATTATACACGATGTTTCATAACTCGAAGTGAAGAATTAAGGAACGTGTACGCGGTAATAAAAAATGTTAAATATTTTTGTAAGTTATGAAATAAATATTTAACTTTTTTTTATCACCCCGTATACGTTCCTTAATTCTACGCCGCGAGTTATGAAACATCCTGAATTTTTAATTTTAAATCTAATGCGCACACATAGATTACTCAATGCATTGCAATTTACTGATAAGAAAAATGCGCCGCGAACTGCAGCACAGCACTTTAGTTTGTATTATCTGTTCCTACAGAAAAGAGTTCATTTTACGTTTTCTCTGTGCGCGTTAATTATGGATACCGTTTCGAATATAAATAGTGCTATTAGTACCTATTAAAAAGTTGTCGGAGCTGGAAATCGACCGCAAGTATCCGTTGTCTGATTTAAAATATGTAAAAACGAAATTTAGAGAATCATTGCTAGCGGAAATCGATCAGGAGTTTGTCCGTTTCTGCCTCGTCGATTTAACAAGGCCATACCCGAAGATAAGATAGGTGACGTGTTGTCTTCGCAATGCGGCTTGATTTACAAAGGATTGGTGAAATTAGCCAGTAAACTGCAGCCGGCTTATGACATTGAATTTGAGAAATATTAAAAATACAAGTAAGTACAAAATTTATTATCTTATTTCAAGTCGCTATAATTTTCTCTCTTTTTTTTCAGCTCGTTAACGTACAAAAATATTAGCTTAGTTATAATCATAATTTTAAAATTAGAATGTTATTAAACATTGAAATGGATTTACGAGAATATTTAAATGTGTTTAGTTTATTGGATGGGTGCGCCGATAAATCAGATGCTTATAAAATTGCAAAACTAAACAAAAAAAATATTAAAACATTAAACGAGCTAATGAGAAATTGTCCGTCGATGCACGATAAGAAACAAATTGAAAGCTTAATTGCAAAATTACATTCATTCCACGTAAAACTGGAATTAAAAATTAAAACGTTGCCGATTGGTCGAGGTTTAAGAACAAGTCGTCGTCGTCGTCCCGGAACAGAACGGAGAATTAATAAAATCAACCGAATTCAGTGGAAGGATGTAAGTTTTACATTAAATGCGTACGTATTTTTTCTAATTTGTTTTTTTTTTTTTTTAATTTACAGCTGCAATCTGCATTTAAAAGCAGAATTCGTACCGGAGTAATAATCACTAAAACTCATACACAACCGCGAAGCTTTTTCCTGGACGCCTCGTCTCTGATTAGAACTAGAATCGGAAATCAATTGGTGAAAACGCCTTCGATGAAGATAAATTTGGTATTTTGCGGTGAATTTGTAAAACTTCAAACCGATGTCTCGGAACATAAGTTTTTCAATACCAAAAATCACGTGATCAATATTGGAGCAAATTTAGACGAAATTTTAAACGAATTGTTTAACGGACATTTAAGTAGCGACATCTTTCGATCGCTTGTTGACCTGATATTGCAGTAGGATTGACAAATTGAAGCCAGTTCGCCACATAATAAGTCCTCCCAATGCAAGGTGGCCATGTGCTGTCAAAGCATATGAGAATTTTGAAAATTTTTGTGCAAATCGGTTTTGATTGCAGCGGATTCCCCGAGCAGGCTCTGTACAGCTGTCATGGTGGAGGTAAGTTTAAAACGAAATAAGCTGCCACATATTAATTTTCTTTTTTTCACTTTCTTATCAGCTTTCAGAATTTCAAGAGAGGGACAGCGGTTGGTCGTTATCGGCAATCGTGAACCTGGACGTGGCGTTTTGCAAGTACACGCCGTTGAGAGGAGGAGGAAAGAAAGATAACGGTAGCACTTACGTAGACCTGCCGGACGAACTTCGGCCAAAAAGTAACGTCATATTGAATATCAAAAATCAAGACCGACGATGCTTCGCGTATTGCCTTTTGGCGCACCTATTTCCGGCGAGAAACGGTCAAGATGCGTGCGATCCTTCTACGTACCGTCAAAATATATACGATTTTTTTAATTTTAAAGGTATATGTTTTCCTGTAAATCTGTGCGACTTACAGAAATTCGAAAACGCCAATAAATTTATTTCAATTAACGTATACGGTTATGAAAATAAGAGCATCGTGGGTCCGCTTTATCATACAAAAAATGTCAAACACTGACACGTAAATTTATTATATTTGAAGAAAAGTCAACGCGTAGGTCATTTTTGTCTCATTAAAAATTTATCAGAACTGTGCAGGTATCAAATTTCATCAAATATGCGTGTCAAGTTCATTTGCGATCGCTGCTTGTGTTATTCTTCATCCAAGGACAAATTAAATCGTCATGTGTCAGATTGCTCGCGTTATGAGGCTGTAAAAATTGAATTACCTAAAGACGGAGAAAACATTGTTAAATTCAAACAATTTGCAGCCACCATGCCTTTACCGTTTGTCATTTACGCGGAGTTCGAAGCTCTAACGAAACCTATTAATTCCTGTGACGATACTTTAGAAAAAGCATTCACGAACGCCTATCAACGGCACGAAGCCTTTAGCGTTGCATATTTAACAGTCTGTTCTTACGACGATCGACTAAATTATTTTGAAATTTACCGCGGCGAAAACCCGGCTGAGTGGTTCGTATATAAATTATTAGGAGAAGCAACAAATGTTCAAGAAATATTAAAAAATCACGTTACCGTTCCTATGAAAGATTTAACGTTTGAAGAATCTACGGCACATGCAAATGCCGAAAAGTGTGAGATTTGTGATTCTAATTTTAACGAAAATAATGCTAAAACTTATCACCACGACCATTTTACCGGGAACTATATTGCAGCTTTGTGCAATAATTGTAATTTACAATGTCGCGTTAAAAATATTATTCGCGTGATTTTACACAATTTATCTCATTACGATAGTCACTTTATAATAGAAGCTCTGGCAAACGTAAACGACGAAAATGTCGAAATTTTAGCAAACACAACTGAAACTTACATATCGTTCTCGAAAAGGGTAGGCGATGTGAAGTTACGTTTTTTAGATTCGTTTCGTTGAAACATTAGCGAAAAATTTGAAACCAGAACAAATAAAGTTCGTACAAAAAGCGTTTCCGAATCCGGATTCTTATAAATTAGCAACTCGTAAAGTATGTTTTCCCTATGATTACGTGAATTCTGTTGACAAATTGGAAGAGACAAGTCTTCCCGATAAATCCCTATTTTATAACAAATTACATGGCGAAAACGTCAACGATGAGGATTACCAGCACGCCGTAAACGTTTGGCAACATTTTCAATCTAAAACTCTCGGTGAATACGCGGACTTGTATTTAAAAATTGACGTATTTCTATTGGCAGACATTTTTGAAAATTTTAGAAAATTGACGTTCAAAACTTACGGGTTAGATGCGTGTGGATTTTTTCACAGCTCCGGGCCTATCATTTTCGCCGGCTCTTAAAACAACAAAAATTGAACTTCCCCTTTTACAAGACATCGATATGATTTTATTTATAGAAAAAGGTTTACGCGGCGGTATAACTCAAGTTAGTTCCCGATATGCAAAAGCGAATTCTGTACACATGGTAACCGATTTCGACCCTGATAAGGAAATTAGCGAAATTATTTATGTAGACGCGAAAGGACTCTATTCTTACGCGATGACGACAAAATTACCGTGCGACAACTTCAACTGGGTAAGTGAAAAATTAACGAATCTTTTAGAAATGCTCAGTACGACCGACATTGACTGTTCGATATATTACGGGAATGAAACGGGTAAATCTTGTATTTTAGAAGTTGACTTAGAATATCCTGAAGATTTGCACGATTCCCATATATTTTTTCCATTTTGTCCGGAACACATATCCATCACAGGTAAAAAGGACGACAAAAAATTAAATTCATAAAAAAACGATTACACAAACGGAAAACTACTTTGAATCTTTTAAATAAAATCGAAGAACTGGAAAAAAACTAAATTTTGTAATAATGCAAAATCTGAAACTAAACAAACTTATTAAAGAAAATAAAAAACAAAACAGGATAATTCCACTAGAAGCAAATAATAAGTTAGATAAGCGCACTACGAATAAAAAAAGATCAACAAAAACGAATTCAAAAATCCAGGAACTGAAGGCAATTCCTGTCAATAACGATTATTCATCAAAAATCCTAATACCAACTGACTTGCCTATTGAAACACAAAGCCAGAAAATAATTATTTTAGGAGATAGCCATATTCGGGGTTTATCTGATTTAATTAAAATAAAAATAAATAAAGGGTGTAAAGTTGAAGGTATTTGTAAACCAAACGCGACGATAGAAAATGTATTGGACAACAATGGCAATTTATTTGACGGTATGGGGACAAACGATTTTGTAATAATAATGGCTGGTATAAACAACGCATTAAGAGGTAAAAAACTAGAAACTGAATACGTAAACATGATAAAAACCATCTCCAAAGAAACAAATGTTATTTTTCCATATGTCCCGTATTGGACAGGCAGAAAGGTTTTAAACAAACTCATTTATGAAATAAACCAATCCATATACAACCATCTGGGCGATTCATCTGTAATCTTACTCGACACCTTCGATCTTCTACAAAAACAAATGTTCACACAGCGGGGACATCATCTGAACCTCGAAGGCAAAAAGAAACTTTCATCGGCGATAGCAGATATCATTGTTGAAACAACTGCATACAAAAACTGGGTTCCAGAAACACAAGAAAAAAATGAAAATACGTACAATTACATTAACTTTAAAAATCTGGTGCAAGTGGTACCTCAAGCACTTAGTGATTGTGCAGGCGTAACTCAAGTGGTTCCTCAAGTACTTAGTAATTGTGCAGGCGTAACTCAAGGGATTCCTCAAGTACTTAGTGATTGTGCAGGCGTAACTCAGAAAAACAGTAACATAAACAGTCTTCCACTACTGGTAAATAACAATAAAATTAAGGATTTTTAAACGATTCATCGACTCATATGCTTCTCCTTAATATACAAGGATTTAATGAAGAAGAACTTTTTTCCTGTGTTCAGGACTTAAAATTTCCGTTATTAATTTGCTTAACAGAACATTGGCTTACTCCACTAGAACCGTGCATTCTCGAACAATACAAAACTATTTCTATATATTACAGAAAATCTCACATTCGAGGTGGAATTGCTATTTTATCGCTAAATAGTGTTCATAGTGTACCGATATCTGTTCATGACGACTTACTAGACGAGTTCGAATTTGAATTTTCATGCGCGTATTTTCCATATTATAAATTTTATGTAATTTGTATATACCGATCACAACGCGGTCAAATTGATAATTTCCTATTAAAACTGGAAATACTCCTAAATAGATTTAAACCCAACGATTGTATTATTTTAACAGGGGATTTTAATATCGACTACTTAAGGAACTCATCCAAGCTACAATTGCAATATCTTAAACATTTGTTGGCATCTTATAATATGAAAATGTGCGTCGAAAATCCCACTAGAATAGGAAAAAGTTCTACAACAATTTTAGACTACGTGTGTACAAATGATCACAATTTAATACAACGTACTGTCCCCTTGTCAATAGGTTTTTCAGATCATGAAGCTATTGCATGTACGTTAAAATTAAAACAGTTGAACCCCAAAAACGGTGCTGTCTTATGCCGATCTTTTACTCAAAAAAATTTTAAAACGTTCATAAACTATTGTAACACGGTGGATTGGGATATAGATAAGCAATTAAATGTAGATGACTCGTTTTGTCAATATATCAATCAAGTTACTGACATTTTTAACAAATCTTTTCCTCTAAAACGAACAAATATTAAACCTCCTAAACATTGGCTTACCCAGGGCCTTAAAACAAGTATAAACAACAAAAAAGTACTTTCGTATATAAAGAAATTTACTACGAACATGGGGTTTCTTCAGTACTTCACAAATTATAAAAGACTTCTTAAGAAACTCATAAAATTGTCAAAAAAATGAATACTACAAAGAGACTAAAAACAGCTTCTAATATCAACAAAGAAACATGGAAAATTGTGAGGGAATTAACATCTAAAAGCAAAAACGTAAAAGAAATATTCGTAGAGGACGGTGACCAAATAATTAAGGAATCTACTGTAGTTGCAAATAAGTTAAATGATTACTTCGTTTCAGTTGCAAATGATCTGTCAAAAAAAATTGATAATACAAACAGTCCACTTGACTATCTTAAAATAAATTCTCCCAGAACCTTTTTTATAAAACCAACGGATGAACGCGAGATATTAAAAACTCTTGAAAATATGAAAAATGCAAATTCAAGTGGTGCCGATGAAATCCCACTGAAAGTTATTAAGCTATTACCGCATGATGCTATCAAATCCTTGACTGAGCTTATAAATTATTCTTTTCAAGCTGGCATTTTCCCATCCTGTTTAAAAATGGCAAAGATCGTTCCTATTCACAAAGGAGGTGAATATTTCAGATCAAACTTTAGACCTATCGCGTTACTATCAACCTTTTCCAAAATAATTGAAAACTTATTTAAATCACGGCTGATTACTTTCCTGGATAAGAATAATATTTTGTCAAGGTGTCAATACGGTTACAGAATAGGATTAACAACCTCGGACGCTATTTACAATTTTCTCACACAGATATACGAAAATATTAATAATAAAGAAAAGGTAGTTACTGTGTTTTGCGACCTCACGAAGAATAAGATATAATTATTTTGGAGATAATATATAGATATAATTATATTATATTATAATATTATAAAGATATAATTATTTTGGAGTCCCTCAAGGTTCTATTTTGGGTCCTCTCCTGTTTAGTATATACATAAATGATTTGCCACAATTAGTTACAAATGCACATATAACGCTCTTCGCCGATGATACCACAATAACTTGGCATGAGAAAACCTGGGACGAGTTAAAAAACATAATAAACAAAGACTTATGTTCAATAAAAAATTGGTTTGATGCAAATGGCTTAACATTAAATATAAATAAAACTAAATATCTCTTATTCAAAAATTCCAATGAAACTATAAACATTAAAATCGACGACACAAAACTAAGTAGAGCTACAGACATCCAATTTTTAGGTTTACATTTGGATGAAAATCTGACATGGACAAAACAAATTCAAAACATTACAACGTCTCTTTCCACTGCTTGTTTTGCCGTGCGTACTATACGACTTAAAATAGGGCCTGAAGCAGCTAGAGCAGTATATTTTGCACTATTAGAATCCCGAATGAGATACTGCATTGTTTTTTGGGGTTTTACCACAGTAGAAAATCTTGAGCAAATTTTCAAAATACAAAAGCGAGCAATTAGGTACTTGTCAGGACAAAGTCCAAGAGCTCACTGTCGTTCGCTTTTCATCCAACACAAAATTTTAACAGTTTACTCATTATTTCTTATAGAAGTATTAACATTCACTTTTAAAAATAAGTACGACCTTAAGGAACGGGGAGATTTTCATATATATAACACACATAATAAAAAAGATCTCCACTTACCCAAGCCAGCGACGGCATTAATTAAGAATTCATTGTATTATAACGGAAAATTTCTATTCAATCAACTCCCAATACTATATAAAAATTTAAAAGACGCAAAACTTTTCAAAAGAAAACTAAAGACATTGTTTTTATCTAAAGCATTTTATAGCGTGGATGAGTTCCTAACATGTGATTTTAATGTTTAGTATTTTGTAAGTTTTATGTTTTTACTGTAGGTCTTTCTAGATTTTAGCTCTATGTATTAAACAACTGTCAAAAGATGGGTAAATAAACTATTATTATTATTATTATTAATGCTAACTTTATGTAATAAAGAGAAGTACGTCCTCCATTTACGCGTTTTACTTCAAAGTTTAAAACATGGCTTAACATTAAAAACATTTCATAGTGCGATAGAATTTGACGAGAGCAATTGGTTAGAAAAATACATTAAATGAAATAGCGATCTGAGGGCAAAATCTACGATCGCTTTCGATAAAGATTTTTACAAAGGCATGTCGAATATGGTTTTCGGAAAACTTATGGAATCTGTAATATAGAAATATCGTGTTGACAAAGAAATGGAAATCCGCTGAAAAATATATTAATCAACCAAATTTCAAAAAATCTACGATTTTCAATGAGAATCTGGTCGCAATTGAACTGAACAAATTATCCGTGAAATTTGATAAACCGATCTACGTTGGCATGGCAGTCCTTAACATTTCAAAAACAGTCATGTATAGTTTTCTTTATGATTACATCAGAGAAAATGTGGAGCCCTTATTTAATGTCACAGTATGTTACACTGACACGGACAGTTTTATTTTTAAATTCTCTCCAAAACATCCCGAACGCGTCTCGAGTATTTATGAAATTATAAAACGGGATGCAAATAAAATTTTTGACACTTCAGATTACGCCGCAGATAACCCTTTCGGAATACCTTTGGTTAATAAGAAAGTTATCGGTAAATTTAAAGACGAACTGTGCGGACAGATAATAACTGAGTTCGTTGGAATTAGAGCTAAAGTTTACGCCATCAGAGTGGGAAAAGAAGTAAAATTTAAAAAATTGAAGGGCGTAGGTCGTTCAGGAATTAAAAAAATAACTTTTCAGGATTATTATGACTGTTTGTTTGATAATAAAAAATTAATGTCAAAATTCAATAGCATCAGGTCAATAAATCATCAATTATTAACCGTTACCATAAATAAAACTGTCTTAGATGCTCGAGATGACAAACGACATTACGATCTTGTAACGGACATTCATTCGTTGCCGTTGGGACATTATAAATTAAAATGAAATTGTATGTAATTTTGTAATTATATATTAAAATTAAATTATATGTAATTTGTAATTATGTTGTGTGTTAATAAAGCATTTTGTATTATACATACGTAAGTAAAACGTACTTTTTATTTTTAGAATTTTATTTAAGACGTTTTACAATTATACAGGCACGTCGGCATCGTTTTCGTCCGCTTCTGCTCGCGGAAATGCGCACGCCCCGAGGACCCATTTTTTTCGAAATTCCCGCGACGCCGCCGCATGCAGCGATCTATATGCTCCCGCGCGTCATTCTTTTTACAGAAACCCACCGACACGACGTCTCCGAGATGGACGTCGGCGATCGTCCTTTCGCAATTCGTCAGCAGATGGACACCGCCGGACGCAACCAACATCGCATCCGTGTTCGACGAAAAAAAAACGACATCCTTCGGCGCGCGTCGTTATTATTACACATCTCGAACTGATACGAGCAACTGACCCAATGGTCGAGCGGCTTAGGTGGACGCCTCACGAACGCCGAGGAACGGGTTCGAATCTCTCTCCGGAGAGGAAAAAAATTGACGCAACCAACATCGCATCCGTGTTCGACGAAAAAATAAGGACATCATTCGCCGCGCCCGTCGCACAGTGGGAAAAAGACTTAATTTCGGTGGTCAAAAATCTATACTTTTATATGGACAACGGTAAAGTACTTATTCTTTCCTATGTGTTTACTAACATTATAATAAAGAATTTAGACAAGAAAATTTGTAAATGTTTATATTAAATTATATTACCAGTGACCCCCAGTATGCGAGGAAAATGTAGGTTTTCAATGATTTAAGAACTTGTTCACCGTTTCAACATTTACAATTGATTTTTACGCATGATATTAAGTCAAAAATTAAATACATGATCATTATTTATAAAACGTCAGTACTTTTAACTTTTTTAAAAAAATAAAAGAACAAAAAGTAAATAAATTTTAATTTATGTATCAATTCTGGAAAATAATACAAAAACTACGATTTTAAATAAAATAATAAATTTTCTATAGATAGGTAGAATTTAATACTTATTAATATACAGTCGAACCTCCATAACTGAAACTTCAAGGTACCGGAAAATTACTTCGAGTTACAGAGATCTCGAGTTAAAGAAAGAGATAGCAGTGATATAGAATCTGCAGGGAGCATCAAATAAAACAGTAAATTTCGACTTACAGAAAATTTCGAGTTGTGGAGGTTCGAGTTATAGAGGTGCGACTGTATAAAGTAACAAATAAGCAGCAAGTAAAAAACAAATATTTACACAATACAATTTAAACATTATTTATAAAATATTTTTTTAAATAACTTGTTATTCAAATACTTCAATACTTCAATACTTTGTTTTTTTTTTGTTTGAGTCTTAAGGATGAAATTAAAGGATCTGATGACACCAACAAAATGCGGAAAAGGTCCTCATTGACTTGATCTCGATATTTTGCATGTATTATCAATGGTATTATTGAGTCGTAGTCTACGATATTCTTTGTGACTTGCCTCTTGGGCTTCTTCTGACAGTTCTCCAATTGGTAAAATATGAGACCCAATAATATATTCACCGTGAAAAAGAATTTTGTGAGCAGTTGGTGTGATGTTTTTCTCTCCATATGTTTTTCTTAATAAATTTAGGGTATCTTTAGCATATTCTCCAAATTTTTGAGCTTTCAATTTCAGTCCGGAATTAATCATGTTTAAAATATTTCTAAATTTCAAGATAATTTCTTCTTTTATATGCAATATATTGGATGTAATTTCAACATTATCAAAAAATCGTCTTGCCGTATTTCCATCATTCGTATTTCCAAATCCCTGCTTTGGCGTATCTATTATGAGGCCTAATTTTTGTTTAAATTCTTGTATTTTTCGTTTCTTTTCTTGTTGTTTTATATTAAATTTTGTCTCATCTCCTTTTATATTTTCAAACTCAACAAACAAGGTGAGAGTGACCGTGCTTGAGCACTGGATCTGCGATTGGCATGAAGTTTGAAAATATTAAACCAAAAATTTCAAACTTCATGCCAATCACAGATCCTTCAGAATTCTTTAATAATAAATTAGTCTCATTCCTTTTATGTAAAACTGAATCAGAAAATATGTATAAAGTTATTAGTAAAAATTAAATATTTGCCTTTCGCCCGTAGGTATGCAACTTGTCATAAATGAATGAAGTGTTTCCTGATTTACTTAAGCTTTTATAACTTCTGAAAACGGATTTAGACGGATATGATTTTTTGTAAATTAATAGAGGAAACACGATGCAATAATAATATAATAATATTGAAATCGTGAAATATAGTGGTTTTAGCTTATGGTTAGATATATCATAAGAATTCTATGTCAACTATACACATTTTTAAATTACTATATCTTTTTCACATATGAACCGACATTATTTTTATTAGGTTTATTTTCTTTACAATTTATTGCAGTTTCTAGAAATATAAAGATAGTTATTTATTAACTGAAGGTACTCACGATTTGGAACGGAAAGATAATAGAAAATATTCCTATTGTAAGATTGTCAATATTCCTTGATCTTTGACAACTCGCAAGTTGATAAAAGAAGCTGTTAGAAAAAAACTTTTTTTTTATTTATTACTCCCAAACATTTACCTTAAATATAGACAAAAACTAAGTTTTTTGAAAAACATAAAAAAATCGATTTTTGGCCAGCAAAACTGGCTTTTTTTCCCACTGTGCGTCGTTAATATTACACATCTCGAACGAATACGAACAACTGACTCAACGGCCGAGCGGCTTAGGTGGACGCCTCACGAACGCCGAGGAACGGGTTCGAATCTCTCTCCGGACGGAGGTAAAAATTCCGCAGCGAAGCGCCGGTGGCGACACCCGGCGGACAATTTCCGAAC
The DNA here is from genome assembly GCA_958336345.1 of Dorcus parallelipipedus. Taxonomy (NCBI): domain Eukaryota; kingdom Metazoa; phylum Arthropoda; class Insecta; order Coleoptera; family Lucanidae; genus Dorcus; species Dorcus parallelipipedus. Next base: position 41,491,020 of record OY284481.1, read on the forward strand.
TAACGCAGGCATCTGGCGGACGGACGCCCGAACTACGTTGTCTCCGTCTCTCTCGAGAGAGCTCCATCTTACTTTTTACCACGGGCTCAGATGAGGCAGAAAACTGGACCGGAAGTCAATGCATTTCAAATGGGGAAAAAAGGGTGTCTGTTTTTTATATCTACTGAAATACCTCTTAAATCTAAATTGCAATTAACTACCCCGCGACTAGTTAATTCCGGTGATATAATGATCCTTTCAAACTTTCTCTTACGTTCGTATCCATCACCATCTTTCTTTAGCATCCAACAATAGTCAGCTACCATGTTAACATTCCACCTCCGTTGGTATCGCTTTTCCACATCTTTGATATCTTGATGAAATCTTTCACCTTGCTCTTCACTAAATGCTCCCAAATTGTCTAGGAAATAGTCTAAGTGCCAATGTAAAAAAAAATGTACCTTTAGACTCTACGACACTCAAGTTTTTCAAATTTACTCAGCATATTTTCAACAATTTCTACATAATTGTCACTTTTGTTGATTCCCAAAAAAATTTCAACGACATTTTTAAAAGCTCTCCATGCTTGTTTTTCTGTTATTAGTCATCGTTGACACAAAGTTTATATCTATTATCAATTTTCGTATATCTGGCCCAGTAAATATGCCTTAGCGTCAGATAACTTTGAAAATTTTGACCTCAAATAATTGAAAAAATCTCCTTCCTTCGGTAAAGCCTTCACAAATTGCTTCATTAATCCCACAATTCAAAAACGTATCGAAAATTGTAACACGCTATTTAAAATAAGCGAGTTGATAGCGACTTCCGGTATAACCGAAGTGACTGGAGATCAGTTTTGTTTTATTTGAAAAGATACTTTTAAAATATCTCTGCTCCGTAAATTTCAAATTTCAATCTACACTTCTTTCTTGAAAACTTTTAATGAACCACTTGCGTGAATAACCCTGTATAGAGATAAGATCTTTAATAATGTATTTCAAAAAAACCTGATGTGTTGAATTTTATGTATTATTTTTTCTGGTATCTGTGAACAATAAACTAGCAGAAACCGTTATCAAGATTACAGAAATTTTTTAGTTGCATAGCTGTGTAATTTAACGATTGTCGATTTATTCGATTGTTCCTTTCATTCGCAATCACGCATCGCCAATTCGTATCGTTGAATTGACGTCTCAAATATTGACTGATAAACAACAAATAAATGTTTATTTTTACGTATTTAATGTTTTATTGCCATTTGAAATAATAATAATAATAATAATAATAATGTTTGACTCCACAGCCACCCAGGACTACAATAATTGTTGGACGCATGTTATGAAAATCACGGAACTTGAGTTCTGCGTCATCAATCGCCGAACTTACAACCGACAAATATTTCAGCATTATTTCTTTGTCAACGGCGAGTAAGAAAGAAGGATGGAGTTATGCTTTTTATGTCTGATTATGCAACACGAGACGCGTTTCATTTATGACGCAGAGTTCGTCTCGAATGAAAAAAATTTTAAAAAGTTGCTTTGATATTGCGTTGCAGTATCATACAATGATAATTACAATGCATTTTGGTAAGCGATACAATAGTTACGCAACTAAAGTTTGCCTAGTGAGCCCTAACCCTAAAATTTATTCCTGCATTTAGAACGAAATTCTAATGATCATTTCTTTAATTTTGTTTATAAGAAAAAAAAGTAATTACAACAATAAGAATATATATTTATTAAACCTTAAGTATACACAGTCTTTTAATACCATTGTACGAAACATGCAAAAAAGTGTTACAAATATTTTGAATAATCTACAAACAAAATTACTGACAGGTAGATTTTGGTTCGCCATTGCTAACATTTCCAGCAGCACATTCCCCGCACTCTAATTCATCTGGAAAAAACGTAAAATATATTTTTTTGGTTAATTTAGAAAATTTGAATGAATTATGTATATCCAAAATAATTATTTTAATATTAAAATTTACCTTTATTTTCTGGATGTAAAAATTCGTCTAATTTTTCAGCGCTATACTCCTTAAGAGCATAAGCTTTATCTACAACTGGCTGAACCAAAGGTTCTACAATGGTTTTAGCATTTTGAACCGCAGGTTCTACATAGTGCTTAGCAGTTTCCACTGCCGGTTCGACAAATTTTTTGGCATTATGCACCGTTGGTTCGTAAATGGTTTTGGCACTTTCCACGGCAGGACCTACAGCGTTGTTGACTAAATCTTTAGCTCCTTCGTACATCTGCAAGAACAGCTGAAATAAATTTAATTATTCGGAAGGCGTCTATGTTCTTTTCGAGTGAAAATTTGGATAGTAGAGGTATTTTACGCCATGAAAGTTGAACGTAATTTACTTTTAGACTAAAATTTGATTTGAAATTGTAAATTAATAAACACGCAAATTTTTTGCCAAAAACAAGTTACAAAGGTAAGACAGTCGTATAACAGAATGTGCACACAAAAAAAGGAATAGTAAAAAGTAACACAATTGTAGCTCTCCAGAAACAAATTGTAGGAGATATTCACACAATTGTTTGGCATAAGAATATTCTGGTAGTACAATTTTAATTTAATGTTTGTAATTTTACTACAAAAATATTGAAATGCCAAACAACTGTGAGAATATCTCATACAATTTGTTTCTGGAGAGCTACAATTGTGTTACTTTTTACTATTCTTTTTTCTGTGTGTGCAAATAGTAAAAGCAAAATTTGATAAATATTACCTCTCCAGGAGGTAGTTTTACAGCAGGCACTTTCTTCTCAACGTAGTCTAGGCCGTTGCAGAGAAGATCATCCACTTTCTTAATTGGGCCCTCTAAATGTGATACCACTGGAGCAGCATAGGGCTTAGTAATTTCCACTGCCTTATTGACGGTATTTTCGGCAGTAGAGAATGTCCACTGGGTCAAGTTGTTGTAATCCTGCAAAGTAAATAATTCGAAAGCCATTATCAATAAGAAATTGTTTATTTTGTTACGTTATAATTTCGAAACTAAGTTTTACTCTAATTCTTTTCATATTTCAAAATATATCTCTTGAGCCTTTTATCTTTGCTGTACTCGATCGGACTTCATTTTGTCGCGACCGTGCAGTTATTTGTCTTATTGTTGTTTATCAATTATTTCATTTGGTTCTAAGTAATTATGCGTATGAGTATGGGTTCCAAAAATTTGTTTCTCTGTTGCATTCATCATTCATCCGTATAAAACATTTAAATTAAGTAATATTTTAATTAGTTAGAGATGCAGCGGATAGTGCCTTGGCCGGATAACCGGATACCGCCATTATCCGGCCAAATTTATTCAGCTTACACAAAGAGAACAAGTTAGAAACTACAAAACTACCATAATATTATTTTTGACTTTTACACTGCCATTTTTTATTTTTTATTATCTTATTTTATCATATGTAGCTACGTAGCTATGTAAACCTTATCAGCTCTTAATATGTATACAAATTTCAATCTAATTGAAAAGCATCAACAAGATTCTCTAACTCAGTCAACAATTTTGCAATATTAATTTTGAATGGTAAACTAAATTTTGGAGCTAAAGATAATAAACTTTCAATTTCTAATGTTAGTCTACATTAATTCAGAAACCATTTTTCATTATTGTTAAAATTCATTTAGTATTTCCAAGTTGTTAAGTTTCTTAATGTTACTAGATTTGATATGATTAGATTTTTTAAAAGGATTTTCTAACCATGTTGAAAATTCATTAATATGTTGTGGTATTAAATTTAGAAGTTTTTCTTGATAGATATCGTTTTCTTTCTAAAATGTCAATTTCATGGTTTGTGATTTTCATTTCAAAACTGCGGAAGGGTAAATCCTTTGGTCTCATTTATGTGATTATTTGTTTTTAGTTTTTTGCCAAAAACATTAACAATAATTCAAGGATTTTTCGATTTCACATTCAAAATTTTAATTACATTTGATTTCTCAAAACTTTCAGAATAATGATAAATGATAATAATTCAAATAATGTTAATTTCACAAACAATCTGTTAGAATAAATCTACACAGTGATTCAGAATTGTCTCCCGACATCTTCAGAGTGAATAGAACATTAAAAAATAAGGTCACCTTTTAATATAAATTGTTTCCAAAAGTGAAAAATAAGGGAGTTCTAAGCCTTGAAACGGGGATGAAAAACGTTGTTTTATTGGCAATATCTTCTAGATCCTTTAAATTATTAAACTAATATTTTAAACTCAAGTATAAGGCACCTAACTGCGCTTTTACAACGTATTTGTTAGATCCTCTTTCCCTTTTAAAGGTTAGTTTTAGGGGGCGACTTTTCGGTATTTTATCCCTAATTTTTTATTTTTTACATATTTCATCAAAAGAGAATATTCTTTAGATTATTTGGCACAAAAAGGCTCTCTTGTTGCATTTCGATAAACCGAACCGTTTTCGAGTAATTGAGGTTTAAAAGTTAACATGCACCTATTGCATTACGTTACTATACAGTACCGAAGAGCATCCCCTCAAACTATCCCTTAAAAAGGAGGAATGATCTGACAAATACGTTGTAAATACCCAGTTAGTTGCCTTATATCTGAGTATTAAATATTAGTTTGACAACTTAAAGGATCCAAAAGATATTGCCAAAAGAAAAATACGTTTCATCCCTCTTTCAGGGGATTATAACTCCCTTATTATTGACTTTTGGAAAAAGAATTATATAAAAAGATGACCTTATTTTTCGATGTTCTATTCACCCTGAAGATATCGGGAGACAATTCTGAATCACCGTGTATATTAACCTTATATTATATAATATTATAAATAAATTTATTTTGTCACACAAAATAAGAAAAAAATTTCTTCGAAACGAGAGATGAAAAGATTAGTAAGTATAATTTATTAAAATTCTTTTATATACATATTAGAGCAAATTTTTAAAATTATAAAAATTGTAACCACTATTTTGTAGTGCTCTGATGAAGCTCTTAGGCCCGATATTTCAGTAACAGTTTAACTTTAACCTTTAATTTATTCCCACAGTAACAATTGTTCCTAAGGATATAAACTGAAGATTAAATTTAAACTGTAGCTGAAATACCGGACCTAAAATATTAGCGAAAGCTCAGCAAATTAAAGAAGGTATACCTACTAATTTTTGGATCGAAACCCTGTTAACTTAAACTATAAATTTTATTTAATAATAAAAGATTGAAACAAAACTTCTGATTTATTATTGAACCTTAATTTTTCCATTATCATACCCAGCGTTAAATATCCGGCGTGGCCGGTAGATACATATTATAATAATAATAATGATGACTTTATTGGTTCATAATACATACATAATATTAAACACAAATTAAGAAACCATATGGATCTAAAAATTTCATATGTATCACTAAACCAAATGGTGTGGTATCAGACCGTCGGACTGTCAGGACCGACGTCTGGTTTTCATACCAAACCATAAGCTCTCTCATAAGCTTATTTCGAATTGCATTTTTAAAAATATAGAGCGACGACATTTTAAACTCTCGAGGTTGACGATTCACGCATTTGACACTATTATAAGTAAATGATCGTTCGAAAGTTGCTGTTCTATGAAGTAGCGGTGTGAGGAAGTCTTTTTTACGAATATTAATATTATGAACGTCAGTTCTGAATCTGACCTTTGCAAAAAGGTATGGCGGCTTTTGTGATTTTAAAATTTTGTAATATAAATTTGCAGCATGTAAATATCTCCTGCTGTCCATATTTAACCATCCGGATAGGCCTAAAGCTTTTGATATGTGATCAAACTTTCGTATGCCAAAAATGAAACAAATGCACGCATTTTGAACATTTTGAATTCTTTTTTTGTCAACCTTATCAAGACAGGGCCCATACGAATAATCACAATAATTGAATGACGACAAGACTAGTGATTCACATAACATGAGCTTTAGTTTTTGATCTAGTATATGTCTATATATTAGAAAATAACATTTTGAGTATACGCACGTCTGATTAAAAGCGACACATGCTCTTTAAACCGAAGCTTGGAATCAAATATTATACCTAAATTTTTGGCATTTTCACAAACCTTAAGAGGTGTACCATTAATATTAATGTTTTCTTTAATAGCGTTTCTTTGAGTACCGCCACCAAATAAAAGTAAGGACGATTTAGAAGCGTTTATTATTAGGCCATGTCTCTCCGATATTTGTATCAAGTTAGCTAGATCATCATTTATACTAGATTGTGCAATTTTCAAGTCTTTCGGACCAAACGAATAATAAATTTGCGTATCGTCGGTGTACTGATGGTAATTACATAAATGTAGTTCAGATGGAAATCGACATGTATATAAGGTATATAAAAGCGGTCCACATATGCTACCTTGCGGGACAGGTAGGTTCAGATATCATAAATTTGAAACATTTTCATTTAGAACGACACGTTGAGTCCGGTCTGTTAAATAGTTTGAAAGCAATCGAATGGCAGAGTCATGTAGCCCATGTAGTGAAACATAGCAGTTAAAATTCTGTGATTAAAATTAATGCATTGACATGTTTATTGTCAAGTGAAGTTAAAATATCGTCAGTGACGTCAAGTAGTGCAGTACCACACGAGTGATCAGGTTTATCATATGTTTAAAGGATTTTTTTAAATAATTTTCTAATCGTGTTGAAAATTCATTAATAGGTAATATGTTGTAGTATTAAATTTGAAAGTGTTTCTTGAAATGAGATATCTTTTTCAAAAATGTCAATTTCAAAATTGTGTTCTATTTCACAATCTTTTGCTAAAATTGCAGATTTTGTTCCTGATTCTTTGTTGATCGGTAACAAAAATCATGTCCAAATCATTGAAAATAATCTTACTACAGTCTTTTTTTTTTTTCATAATCAAAATTTATAGTATAATAGTATACAGGATGCTACATTGATGAAGGCAACATAGGAAATCCCATGTTAATTTAGTGGTGTTCAAATATTGGCTTCCCTAATTACTTTACAGCAAAATTCCATGTAGGTTTTTTAAAGTACTCTTCAAGATGAAGGAAGCTGTTTGTGCAGTTTGAGAATTTTTCATTTGCTCAGTTTCAAAGGTTTAGTAACCAAATTTAATTTATATCGAACTATCAGCAAGGCCTTGATCAGTGAACGTTAAAATAAAGTAAAGCAACTGATCAAGGTCGTGCTGATAGCTCGATATAAATTGAATTTGGTTACTGAATCTTTTTAAAATATTTTGAAACTGAGCAAATGAAAAATTCTCAAACGGAACAGTCAGATTCATCTTAAAGAGTACTTTAAAAAACCTAAATGGAATTTTGCTGTAAAATAATTAGGGAAGCCAATATTTGAACACCTCTAAATTAACATGGGCTTTCCTATATTGCGTTCATCAATGCAGCACCCGGTATAATCTTCTAGAAAAAAAAATTAAGTCAACTGTTTAAAAAATCAAAAATTTATTAGGAAAACTCCTTTTGAAATTTTGAAAAATCTGTTGTTCTAGGTAAAAAAAAATTGACGAACTACATATCGACAATGTAAATCAGACGATATCAGCAGAACTTATTCTGCGGAGTTTACTGAAGTAAATACTAAACAAGCGTAATTATAGGGCAGAGCTGTGCATGTACTTACGACTCTAAGTACAAGTATCAGTACTGAGTACTTTTTATGATTTATACTTGTGCTTAAGTGCTTGCAACAGGCGATTTTTCTATTTGTATTACGTTAATATATCTACTTTCATGCAACTCAATTGTCGCTGCTATTCGCAATTTAAAACGATCCTAGGCGTTTACTTTTTAAAATACTTTAACACTGAACGGCAGTTGCAACACTCAGTGCAAAGTTTATAAATCCACTGTCAAAGCTTGATGATATGCCTTGCAGTTATTTGATCGATGATGAAAAGTGAAATGTAAAAATGAAAGCGTAAACTATTTACCAAAAAACAAAGTTTAAAAAAAACTGAAACTCAAATATGTATTCTATACTCAAAATAACTTAAGCAATAATATGTTTTCAAAAAAATATTCGAGATTTCACGTCATAGGTATATTTGAAACTATTAATTATAGGAAAAGGTGGAGATTTTTCCGCTAATAAGAATAATAAAAACTGCTACACAAATGGAAAATTTTCTGAAGTGTTAAACGTGACTTTACGCACATCGTACTCAAACAAGTTTTTTCTAGTATACATGTATTTCTTGTCGACCCAACTTCAATTAGCGGAGTTAAAAACATCGAAAATAGATTATTACAAACATATTTAATCTAAATTAACCATGCAAAATAAATTTGATAATAAAGATTCCCTACCTTAACTTTGCTGTACAAGGTCGTTGCAGTTTGAATCGTAGATTCGACAACCGGAAGTTTACTAATCCTGTTTACACTTTCCATGTTGATGCAAGAAGCAGCAGTAGCTTGAGTAGATTCCTCAGTAGACATTTTTACCTAAAACAATGATATTTCATACAGAAAAAAAACATCGAATTGATTGAAACCGCGAAATGAAATTAATTTTTGAGAAAAATTTCGACGAATATGTATATTTCTATTGTGTTTTTATGTAATAAAATAAAGCTTACAAAATTTTGACGATCAGAAAACAATAAACCAACACGTTAAAATGCAACGTACTTGTGATACGGACACGAACGTTCGAGACTATTTTTAATTTATTCCATAAATTGATCGTAAGGAGGGGAAACAACCAATAGATTCTTATGTCAATCACCCAAAAACAAGCGCATTTTTATTTGGTTTTTTAATTTTTAAAGTTCCAGACGTTCAAAAACTTTATCGGTGGAATTTGCACCATATTTACTTGACAACATAAATATGGAGAGATAAAATTGTCAAAATAAGTGCGCATTAAGTCTAGCATTACCCATTCGACAATAATGAATACATACATACGCATGTCCTTTATTTGAACTGAAAAGGTCAACGATCAATTTATTTATTTATCGATTATTGCTACCTACATACTACGTAGACAAATTTTTATAAAAATTCAAAATTTTTAATTTTTACAAGAATATAAAATTACATTTTCATTTAGTCAACAACAAACCGCGGTCCGGTCCGGAGTATAGCTTTAGCACAGTATAAGGAACAATTGTTCCTTATACTGTGGCTTTAGTGAGGTTTGCTGGCAACATGAAGTATATACTTGAATATAGAGTATGCAGATGCTATTATCAAATTTACGAAACTTGAGCTCTGTGTCATCAATCACCGAGGTTACAACCGATAAATATTTCAGTATTATTTCTTTGTCAACGGTGAATAAGAAAAGAGCTCTTCTCTTATGCAAACAATAATAAACTAATGTCTTGATAACTTGATAAGATACTTCATTTCACTTAATTCACGGTCCGTAAATTATAATGGTTACCTCACGTTGGCAGTGGTGGACGAGAGACGGATGGAGTGCAGGGTAGCGTGTCACCTCAGCGCTAGAGCCGTCAAGCGGCATTTACATTTAGAGTACTCGGATCCGAGTTGTGATACTCGGATGTTAATTCGGAAGAAACGCCGACTCGTATCCGAGCGACACTCGGATACGAGTGAATATTCAAGTAGAGCGCAAACCGAGTCACGGCATTCGAGTAGCGTGTTTTTATGAAATCAAAATGGCGGAAACTAAATTTTCTGCGGAACAAGCAGATTAATTTATTGACATGTATCGATTTTTTGAGTATTTGTGGAACGTGAAATGTAAAGAATATCGTGACATTAATAAAAGGAAGTAGTAGATTTTCTTCGATTCCAACTCTTTGGCGCGCTTGTAGATGCTGTTTAACCCAAATGCTTCTATTTCTTTGAATTTTATGTTTTTCGCTCTTCTTTTTTAAAAACATTAGCAATATAACAGCTGCAGCAGCACGCTTTTTTCTCGTGGGAGCCATTTTTAAATACTTAAATATCCGAATTTACTCGTAAGCAATTGTAAACACTTGAATTCAACTCGTAACGCAACTCGGATTCACTCGGATCCGAGTACTCGTAAATGTAAATGCCGCATCAGAATCTGCTTGTTGAAGTTAAAGCGGCATTTATATTTACGAGTACTCGCGATACTCGGATGTTAATTCGCATACGAGTAGGCGTTTACACTTCCGAATTAACATCCGAGTATCGCAACTTGGATACGAGTACTCGTAAATGTAAATGCCGCTTACGGCGAATCTGACTCTGTTTGCATTTTGTATCTGCGCCTAATATGTGCACAACCAGAAATACATAGTAGCAATGAATAGTATAAGTAAGCTATAAGTAAGTTGTTATTATAAATTATTCAAAATTAAAGTGACTTTTAATATTTCTTATTACTGCATTGTGCCATGTAAGTGGGTTATTTTCTTGGTCTAATAATTGTTAGATTGCTTAAAACGATATTTAAATAATTTATTTTTTGTTTACATTAATATGAGCTTAGCCCCCTCTAGAATCGCATTCTTTATTACTGCAAAAAATTTCTTTTCATTTGCTGTTATGGTCCGTTTTCACGCTCAAGCAATTTGGGCAAACGGATTTGTGCAAGCATTTGCGCATACAAATTTGCTTGCGCCAATGCATGCAGTTTGCCAACCTTTTTAGCTTGTGCAAGCAAAAAAATACGTTTTCATGCAACGACTTCCTTGTGTGCACAAGCACATTTGCGCAAATTGCTTGAGCGTGAAAACGGGCCATTAGACATCGAAAATAGGAAAAAAGAAATTGAAAAACGTTGTTTTTCAAAATTACATGGGGATATAATTTTCTTCCTAATGAAATTAGATAAGCGCCCTAGAGATTTAAAAGACGCGTATTTTGATGTATTAAACATTAACAAAAAGTTCATATTAATATCGAAAATAAGAAAAAAATGTTTTTTTAGGTGTTTGAGTGCGTACAAATCCAAATACACAAGTTGATTTAATTTAAATGTGACATATAACGCTACAACACAATCCAGATACAAAAAACACTCAGTATCGACGCCACAACACGATATGTTATGTAGTATGCAAGGGTTTATTCAACCAGGTAGCGAACGCTTAGCTGCAAACTCCTATACTGTAATATAATAGTTTTCACGTTTCCAACGAAATATATTTCTTGTTCATATTAGCAACTGATAGCAACTGCAACTGCTATCAGTACTCAGACATTCTTACAGTGTTCAAAATTTTTCACTTTGCTATTTAAGTATTTTTATTCATCAGTGCAATTTGGCCTCTTAACTAACTTTTAACACGTTTGTCTTATCCCCGTTTACACCATTTACGTTGACTGCCGTAATAGTCAGAAATATCTTGTCCCTTCTGGCCAAAACTATTTTATCCTTGAATATGTTAGCAATGAGATTGTTTTAAGCGTAAATGGCTATATTTTTTCCCAAAAACATATTTTTCACTATTTTCAATCCGAGAAGCACAATATGGTTCACGCGGCTGATATAGCTAAAGTTTGCACAAATGGCCGTAAGAATCATATGTCGATTCAGTCAGGTCCAGGCCAAAAGTAGTTTACACAGCTTACAGCCGTGTACTATCGGTTGCATAAAAGTTACGTTGATCTGAGAAGCAAATGTTGATTTTCCTGGCCATTAAAACTCACAGTGCTTGAGAAATCAATTGTTGATACTCATGGCTACTGAGGTGAATTTTCCATGCATCACGTTGTGCTTCTCACGGCAGCCAACGTGTTAAAAATATTTCTTGAATTAAAAACATAGTAATTTGTTGACCCGTGTAACCTTGTTACATTCAATTTATTATTAACTATGATCTAAATTAAGTCGCCTCGCCTTTTGTAGATGATCACCCATGTGATCGAAACATGTCGGCCTGAATAAAAGCCTTTCGAACTGAACATCGTTCTTCTTAGTGACCTTTGACATATCCTAAATTAATTATATGAATTATTTGGTTATTAATATCAATATGGAGCAACTTACCGAGAACATATTTATTTGATCAACTATGATGTCCTTAGCAGAGAAAATTAAAACTACTTTCCGCATTTAGAAGATGCAATTCCATCCAAGTTTGATCTCAAATAAAGTTTTGCTCTTTGATTACAATATATCTTTTTTAATAAATATGTAGTTTCAAATAAGGATGCGCCGAACCATGGATTCGGCTTCGGTATTCGGCCGCTTCCGCCTATTTTTTCACTATTCGGCTTCGGCCGAAGCAGTTGTTCAGTTCGGCTGAAGCAACGTGGCGAAAAATTTCATAGCGTTTTTCCAAACAGAAAGTATTGAGTATGTCAAACAAGTTATAATAGATGAGTATTCTTATCTGATACAAGAACAATCATGCGACACGAAAGATAACGATCTACTCATCAATCAAAATTAATGAACCTGTCAGAAAAAATTGAAAGTAGTGAAGAAACAGGGAAAACAGAAAGTAAAATATAGCAATGTTTTGCCAAAATTGCAATGAGTTGTTATGTAGTAGTAGCTCAGAAGAAAAAAAAGTCAACGTAATATTAAAGAAGAATTCGATGTTACGTGATTTTATCATTAATTAAGAGAACTGGCAATTCAATACATTTGTCGAAAGAAAAGAAGGAAGTGTTTTCAATTTTAAGTAAAATGGCGTTGAAGTTTATTTTAGCTCCTGCTTCAGAGTTTACAGTGAATCTTTTTTTCTGAGGCTGAAAATATTTACAAAAAAGGAGCAGAAAAGTTGTTCCTCCACCATGATCAAGAATTTCCAGCACTATAAATAAGAATCCTCATTTATTATTTTCTTTGTTTCTTGTTAATTGATTTGTTGTAGTATATATAATTCTTTAAAGAATTATTGTTTTCATTTTATTATGGATGTTAAGAGGCCTTTTACGAAGCACTCATTTTTAAAAACGTTTTCCTGAGTAACTAGGTCTCACGTTGACATTTAAAAAACGTCAACGCGAGACCTAGATAATTGTCTCATGAATGCGTACTGAAAATTTGGGTGTTGGTAATTTCGCCACCGAACCTCATCAATGCAATAAACCTACAGGTAAATTCGCCACTAACGTTTAAAGGCATTGTAATTTTACCGGTAATTTCGCCACTGCACTTCTAAGAATTGATCTCTACTGCTGAAGCCCCAGTGCAGGATGGCCGGGTGGAGAGTTGATATACAGACTGAGTCAAAAAAAAATCGCCTTACGCGAATAACGTTGGAGTTTATTATCGTATTTGAGCGGACAAAAAATCAAATGAAATGACAGAAAAAAGTCTATAATATATCATATCTTTAATACATTTAAGACAGTTGCATGGCTGCTGTCAACTTTTGTTTTTTAAATGCAATGGTATAATTGCCGTAATAAATTTCGAATTTTTTTTGCGTTTTAATATATGCTGCAATAAACACTTATTTTTCAAAACAATAGAAACAAAGAAAGAAGCTATAATTTTGATGACTTTGCGCCACCTATTAAAAAAAGAGTGTATAATATACCATATCTTGGGTCTTTAATACATTTAAGACAGTTGCGTGGCGGTTGTCAACTTTTGTTTTTTAAATGCAATGGTGTAATTGCTGTAATAAATTTCGAAATTTTTTTTTGCGTTTTAATATATGCTGCAATAAACACTTATTTTTCAAAACAATAGAAACAAAGAAAGAAGCTATAATTTTGATGACTTTGCACCACCTATTATATTTATATGAAATATATTTAGATGGAACTCGAGGTAGTAAAATAAAAATGAATATTGTAAAACAATTTGCCATAAAACATAAAACATTTGCCATAAATACTTGTAACAATTTTAACATCCATACTGGAATGCTCACTACTAATAGTGATTTAGTACGGACTGAAATAATAATTAACGAAAGTAAAGAACCCGTTTGTTTACCCCTGAATCATTAGCATCCACATTAAAATACATTGAAAATATTGGTGGCGAAATTACCCGTAGGATTAAAATCCGAGAAACAGGTCAAAAGATTAATATACTTACTAGTGGCGACATTACCTGTCCCCGGAAATTTGAGCTTATAATTTACAATGGTTACTCAGAAAAACTTTTTAAAAAATTAGCATTTTGTAAAAGGGCTCTTAAGTGTTATTCTGTTTTGCTAAATTTTTGAGTGAGAATTGCTTTTTTTCATAGCATTTGTATATTTTTCTACAGCTGTGATTCGGCCGAAGCTTCGCGCTTCGGGCTGAAATGCGCTTAAATATTCGGTATTCGGTCGAATCGGAAAAAAGCTGCATCAGCGCATGCCTATTTCAAACAATATTCATGCATTCACATGAAAATAATATTTTATTCCCAAAAAAATATTTTATCCCCAAAGAAAATATTTTATCCCGAAAGAAATATATCTTTGCTACTATTGAAAAAAACAGTTTTTCTTTTTTTTTAATTCAAGCAGATTCATTACCTACAAAGATTTATTTTCTCAATGTATGCATTTTGAAATTTAATAGGAGTATAATTTTTACTTACTAGGTAAATAAATGCAATTTCAAACGAACGTATGTTTTGTAGTTGGGCATGAAATAAGGAGCTTTAACATAGAAGGTGCTAAACATGCGTAATGCTTCAAATTCAAACCATTTGTTTCTCATTTTGAGAGTCAATCGCATTTCGGCGCGCCATACAATGTGTTTCATTTCTCATCTACACACCCCTGTAGTTTTTATATTTATTAACGGATCGATTTCAAATTTTCGCCAGATGAACATCCTCTTAAAACACACATTTTTCAAATTTGAAACCTATTCTATTGCAAGCCATAACCTACTGCGATTTGAAAATTTAAGAAAACATAGTAGGCCTTGTTTGATTAAAAAAAGTTATTAGAAAAAGTTATTAGAATTACGAAATAACCCCAATTACCAAATTTGGTTGAAAAATTTTAATTTTTAATTATTAAAAAAATTGAATTTCAATTTAATATACAGTTTTACAAAACGCTAAAACTAGCCGACTAAAACACACAGAATGAAAAAACAGTTTAATCTAAACCAGGCCCCCCATCGTGCAGTATGCATTTTTCGATACGTTTCCTATTATTCTTTACAACATTGTTTAGTTCCTGTGATGTTCAAGACCTTGACGAACCCTGTTGCGTAAGTCTTCTGCATTATTATTTTGATTTTTGTACTCTTTCTGTTTAAAAATTTTCATTCAACCATTCGCGAACTATTCTAGCATTAAGAATAGTTAGAGAATGGTTAAATGAAAATTTTCCTTTACGATGGATATGCAGAAACAGTCCTTTCATGTTTTGGTGTCCCAGATCTCCTGACTTAACACCTCTGGATTTTTACTTATGGGGAATACTTAAACAGAAAGTCTACAAAAATCAAAATAATAATGCAGAAGACCTACGCAACAGGATTCGTCAAGCTTGTCTTGAAATAACACCCCAGGAACTAAACAAAGTTGTAAAGAATAATAGAAAACGTATTGAAAAATGCATACTGCGTGATGGGGGCCTGGTAGAACATTAGATTAAGTTGTTTTTTTTTCATTGTGTGTGTTTCAGTAAGTTAGTTTTAGCGTTTTGTAAAACTTTAGTCAGTTAGTTTTAGCGTTTCGTAAAACTATGAATTAAATTGAAATTCTATTTTTTTAATAATTAAAAATTAAAATTTTTCAACCAAATTTGGTAATTGGGGTTATTTCGTAATTCTAAACAACTTTTTCTAATAACTTTTTTTGATCAAATAAGGCCTACTATGTTTTCTTAATTTTTTCGACTTTCTATTAAATCGCAGTAGGTCATGGCTTGCAATACAAAAGGTTTCAAATTTGAAAAATGTGTGTTTTAAGAGGATGTTCATCTGGCGAAAATTTGAAATCGATCCGTTAATAAATATAAAAACTACAGGGGTGTGTAGATGAGAAATGAAACACATTGTATATATTTACTTTAGTAACTCCCCCTGATTTGATAGTTTGACTCTTGTTTTTACACGTATGCACAATACAATGAAGATTGACACAAAAATTATACATTCTCGCAGCTTTACATTTGGGTAATTTCTATGTAGTTGGTACGAAAGATACCAATTTCTGAATGTAAAATTGCATCATGTAAAACAGTCTTTATTCGTAAATTCGTAATACTCATTTCACCACTTTGAATGTTTCTGTGTAGCAAGGTCATGTTGATGATAAGATTTAGATATTTAGTAAAATATTTAAAAATATTTGTAGGTGTACCGGGTGGAAAGCTTCAAACCCGAACATAGGAAACTTGCATTGAAAATTACGTTTATGGAGATTGATGCTCGTCATTTAAACCTAATGATCTTATGCCCGATTTCTTCATCGCCTTATCTAGAGGTTAAATTTATCTATCAGTTAGAATATGACACATGCTATGTGTGCGGCCAACTTTACGTCACATTCCAACTGTTAGATAAATTAACCTGAGGTTAAACTTGGTGAAAAAATCGGCCATTAAAGAAAAGAGAAAATGATGACCAATATTGCAGCGCTAAGATTATTACTTAATGTTAATAATTTCGTGAAAATAAAGTTTTTAAATTAAATCTGAAAAATCTAGTTTCCAGTAAGGTGAAGTGGGGTAAATGTGATAAAGGGGCAATTGTGATAATGTGTCATAATTTTAACGCAAATTTACTACTCCTGCTGCCATATACCTTACAACTTTTTAAGGCCCTTGTAGAGTTAAAAAAAAATCTGTTTGGATGTGAAATTGGTTGCCTATACATCCCTGCACACAAAGATCTACGAAAGCCATGACAGCTGTCAATCAAATTCGACTTGGGGTGGGTATATACGTTAGGCCTATAGGGTCATAAAGTGTAAATAATTTTAACCCGAAAAGAAATTTTGGTACATAATCCTGCAGTTTCATGACCTGACCATGGAGCGAGTACTTTACATGTGGTTCTGTAATATTTTGCTTTGTATTTCAGAATAGTATCTCATTTAATTTTTTTTTTGTGTTTGCTTCATTTTATGTTTTTATTTAAAAATTACTCATTTTTCAATAAAATATAGTTATTCTCAATTAAAAATGAAGTATGTTATTGTTTAAATTGTGATAAACATAAAATAAAGCAAACATTAAAAATAAACAATTTAAACTGGATATTGTTCTGAAATATACAAAGCAAAAAAATCACCGCACGTGCAAGTAAAGCAATCGCTTGCTTACAAGGCATTTCCTTGGTCAGGTCCCGAAACAGCAGAATTACCGAAATTTATATTGCTAATTTTATATTTCTAATGCACACATCTTCTCCCACAAATTATTATTATATTAATATAGGTGCTTGATTCGTCTAAATTAAAAAAGAAAATAAATCAAATGTTACAATTTGGCTTTATTGAATACATTTTTATGACACTTTTCCTTTCTGCTGGGCTGTAATCAATTTTCTTAATTAAAAATTAGTATGTATTATTAATTAATTAATTAATTATTTTAATACAACATGGTATGTGGAATTAAATGCTGCATCGATCTGTATTAGCATTCCCTATATCCATCTTCAACAGTTTTTGAGTTGAGATATTTTTGATTTAATTCATAAAAATTTACAATTTTATTAATTTAAATATTTTTAATTTTGTTGATATAGCCATGAAAACAACAATGCATTTTGCATTTCGCGTTACTATACATTTTAAACGAAAGTAAAAAAAAAGTTGAGAATCAAAATAAAAATTATTCAAACGTTGATATTTTAAATCTATTCTAATTTCATGAAGAATGATCTAAAATTGTTGAGAGAAGAGAATGTGTGTTCAATGAAATATATCTCCTCTTGTCTCATATGAAAAAAACAAAGTTTGGAAGGTATGAACCTAACTTTTTGGAACTTCAAAAGATGTATGAAAACGAGACGAACTTCAGTAACAAATAACGAAGATAATCAGGCAATGGTTTTAAAACACTTTTACGCTAACCCGGAGAGCTGCAAACTAGCGGCTATTTTCTTCCATTAAATGTAATGAATAGGGATCGGGGAAATATAAGTCGACGTCATCTCATCAGCCATCACCGCAGGCACGCAGCTCGATGCGTTATTTTAAAATTTAAATGAATAAGTTATAATTTTTTCTTCGTAATTTTGCCAGGAAATTTTATTCTTCTACGCCTATATGGTTCTGACGCAATTATACGGCAAATCCAAAGATCAGGGTACAATTGATCAGCACTGTGAGTTACGGAATCACTCCACTTTGTGAAAACTAAATTTTACTGTGCGACTGTAATTGTTTTATGATGCTATACGAGCCACATTAGTTAGTTCGCATCCTTATTTTTTCGCGGCAATACTCAATTAACATGCTAGGAGTGTCTGCGGGACTTGTCCGCTGCAGCATAACAACTTTGCCATTGCATTAAAATTTGAACCGCGCAAAATATATGGCACCGATCCGTGGTAATGAAATTCATTCTTTAACCTTTTATAAGATTACAAGCATTCCAAAAAAAGGATGATCAAAGAACAATTAAAATTTCTGAATTTACCCTTGCGAAACGCTATTTTCTTTGCTCTACTACAAAATTTGTAGTAACAATAAATAGTAAAATGCAAGCTGTTATCATTTTCATGCTATATTAACAAAACGAAAAATATTTGATCTATTAAAATTGTAATTTTTTATGAATTAAATCAAAAATGTTTCATTACTCAAAAACTGTTAAAGTTAGGTGTAGCCGTATAGGGAATGCTAATACAGTTCAACGCAGCATTTAATTCTACATACAATGGTGTATTTTTCTGTGTTTGAATGTCTTCTAGTGGAGAGGTATATTTTAGACGCCCTGCAGCTTAATAGATTATGTTTATGAATTTTTTAAAAACCTTAAAGCCTCAACCACAACATTAGCTGTTACAAATAAAATTGCTTCAATAATAGCTGTGATATGATTTTCTGAAAATCATATTGCAGAATCCAGATTCTAACGAAACTCAAAATATTTCAAAAATGATGCAATCTAGAAATAGGGAAATGTATTACAAATTTACTTATTTTTACAAGTAGAATTCAAAAACGTGATAAAAAAATCTAACATCTGATTTAAAATAAGCGAGTTGATAGGGACTTCCGGTATAACCGGAAGTGACTGGAAGTCAATTTTATTTTATTTGGAAAGATCGTTTCAAAGTATCTCTCCTTCGTAAATTTCAAATTTCTATCTAAACTTCTTTTTGAAAACTTTTAACGAACGGTTTGCGTGAATAACCCTGTATAGGTAATGCTAACATCGATACGCTCCAGTACGATTGATCTTCTTCAGATTTGTCTATCGAAGTGGATTATTCAAATCTAATGCTAAAACTCCACACGTAATTAGCTGTCGTCGAATTGTGGATATGGCGCCTTTTTTTCGGCACTCAAATCAATTCTACATGAAGGTTTTGGTTGTCCTTTTTTTTAACATGGAAATTAATTATCAATGAAAGGCTATTTGGTTTGAAAAGTAGATTTTACTATAAATGTGGGAGTGTGGAAAAGAAGGATCTTTTAATGCATGTTGGCCATGACAAGTAAAATTTGAAAATGTATTCTAATGAGCTCTTGAACCCGCACCTTTTTACTAATTTAACCATCTCTCTATCTCTTCGAATAAAAAAGTTACCCATGTTATCCCTACGAAATCCGGGCACCCTGTATACGGCAAAATTATAGACGACGATCACAGTAGCGTATATAGAAAAATTCGTGATGCTAAACCCTACGGTCCTAACATTTTTATTGAAAAATTAGAATGTCGTAGTCATGTTTTACATAACTACTGCAAGAAACTAAGGGATATTTCAAAAACGTCTGGACAAAACATATTTTTAAGATAATTTATAGGTAACAATATCATTAAGTTTGGAACAGCTATAACAAGTGCAAAAAAAGAGGACTTGCCAACACAAAATCGTATTCAAAATTTAAAAAATTATATTCTAAAATGGACCGCGTCACATTTTTAACGATCATTGAAAATGTGAAAAATATTTTTGTAAAAAAAACCGGTGCAAGCAATCCGAATGCGTGAAATGAATTTTATAATGGCCCGCTATACATAAATTTCGCTAAACATTTATATCGTATAGCGGCATTCTCGTCCAGTTTATTAAATGACGTTGATAACAACTCCGCAGAAAATTTTAAATCACTTTTAACAACTTGAAGATATCCTATCAATCCGTTTTTAAACAAAATTATTAAATCAATGTTTATTGGTGAAGCTCCATATTTAATAGCTTCCAGAGAATTTTCCAAGAATTTTAGTTCGTGAACTATTAAAAAATTATATCACATATACCCCACTTCACCTTATGTCATGTTTGAAAGATTCAATTATTTTCTATTGATGAAAATAATTTATCCGCCACTCAAAATATATCATAAATAATTATACAGTTATATAATTATACAATTATATTTAGAAACCTTGTACAGGGATATTGTGCTTCGGAGAGTACATACAAGATTTATTTTCCGTGAAATTGAAAACATGCTTTGATTCTCTATCGATTACGATATTGTTTAGTGCAAAACAGTGCTCGTGGCTTGTTTGAATACCTGTTGCAAAATGTACCATATATTAAGAACGATTAATAAAGTTTCAATGTGTAAATTATTCATCATACATTTTAAGTGGCGTATTAGTATATTGCATAACGAGAGTTGTAAATGATATATTAAGCACTGTGGAAAAGTTGCGCACGAGCCACGCAGCGGCGAGTGCAAGTAATTACACAAGTGCGTAATTGCTTTACAACTCGAGTTTTGTACTATTCTTTATTTACGACCACAAAAATTAGCGTATTATTCAAGTTCAAAATAATCCGCAGTGACATAGTCGTAATTTCGACAACTGTCAATCTAATGTGATGCGGCTACGTAGATCTAACTACAAGCGTACGTCAGATGATATTTGAAAATTTAATTTTCACGAAATTATTAACATTTAGCAATAATTTTAGCAAGGTAATATTGGTCATAATTTTCTCTCGCTTTTAAGACCATTAGCAGCAATCTCCATAAACGTACTTTTCAATGCAAGTTTCCTATGTTCGGGTTTGAAACTTTCCACCCGATATACCAGATACATTTAAAATCGAAACTTCTTGAAATAATTTTCAGAACAAAAAAGTCGCTGCGCAATAAAAATTTAGGACTGTGTCTCTTAAAGCAAGACCAATGATCTCTTAAAACAATATCAAAACATCACTAGGTGCTTTTGTTTATACCTGTGATTACTAATCATGTAATCGTGATCACAGTTCTGCGTGTTCGTTCTCTGTGATTAATGTCTCCCTCACCTCCGATTACGCGATCATAATTACGATTTGGATAATCACAAGTCATGTGTCATTTTGTATGACTTGTTCACAAAAACGTAACTAGAAACATTACCGGTTCGATGTGTTTTGATCAATATTGGGTGATCAAATGATTCTTTTCACCTAATCATTTATTCTATGATTGATTTGAACGAAAGCAGCTACTGTTATTACTCTACGGCCCGCGTGCTCGAAACACTGGTAACAGTAAGCGTTTTCCCGTTAGCTCTGAATTTTGCGCACTAAACACAGTTGAGTTTTAAACCCATACAAACTTACGGGAACGTATTTGTAGAGGCGTGACATACAAAAATTGAAAATGAATTTTAAAAATTGTTTAAGTAAGTGTTTTGTTAAAATATTTGACCGTAATTATTTTTCAATAACACGTATTTGTTTTGAAGTCATCTTGTAGTCTTGTAGACACCGTATCAGGGCAGAATTCAAGGTGGGGGAACATGTGCTTCGAGCACAAAAATAATAGGTGGTGCTTGAGGGGGCAGGGGAAGGACATATTGAGCGTAAAACGCGAACATTGAGACGTCAATTGGAAAACGCGCTTCGCGAATTTTTGGGCTTTTGAGCCATGTTTGCGTGCACAATGTGCGTAACGGGAAAGCAGCTACTTCCGTGCCAGTACTTGAATGTTACCCGTGTATTTTTCCTATAATACCATACACTTACCGACGTAGCATACAGTTAAGCTAAGTGTTCACTTGTCCGCATCGTACGAATCGGATTTTATCCTACTTAGCGTTCACATCGCAAGAGGCGATCCGTCCGATGCGAAACAGTGAACGTAGATACATTTAAAATAATGAAAAGAATGAGTTTTTTTCTACTTTGCATTCACAATGGATTCATTGTGACACCAAAAACAGTTTCACAATGAAGCTCATTGTGACACTGTTTTTGGGGAAATTTTAGTCATTTTTAATTGAAAATATTTAATAGATTTTACAAAATAGCTCAGTATTTATTTGTTACTTAACAATATACTCACAATGAAGCTGGATAAGAAAAATTAATAACTTGTTAATGTGACTTTTGATTAAAATGAAAGGTTTTCAGTGTTGCCACGTATTACAACTAAAATTCCCCATATACTAAGAAGATCCAATATTTTTCATATTTTTATTCAATAAGTGACGCAAAGTAGAAAAATAGTATATTATACTATTATGATCCGTTCGCTGCGCACGATGCGGACAAGTGAACGCCTAGCTTTACATCGCAAACTGGTTGTAGCACACGGTCCTGAGTTCTCAGGCCCGTGTGTTCGAAACACTAGTAATAGCATGTTACCTACTTCCGTAGTACTTCCACGCGTGTACATCTGACTTAAAGTTTAAAGTGAATCTCAATTTCACACCAATTTATAATACTCATATTATTAATCATAGCATTACTAAAAACATTACTTTAGATCTTGCATTTCGTTTTATTATTAAATAAAATAATACTATTAAGACAGATACTTCCTTCATTATAATAATTTATTGAAAATCTGTGTTGAATATCTAATTTAATCCCGGAGTATAACAATTTTTTTAAAGCAAACAATTACACAATATTTTTATTATTTCGTTCGTAAACCTTCAGCACTTTGAACGTATACCTTGAACAATAGCAATCTTGAAACTCACCTCCATTTAATTTATCAATAGATTAAACTTAACACAGCACGACTGCACCACTAAACAGCACGTCTTTTATTATTAGAATGTCTCTCTGAAAACGTTTCTCGCTCAAAGTACCTATATATAGAATATCAAGAGAGGAAGCACGAAACAGTAATGTGTCATAGATACAGTCAAAGTCCACATGGAATAAAATTCTGTGCGGGGGAATTTCCTCATTGCCTGATAATTTGAATTCAGCTTAAGGCTGCGCTCACACTGATGAAGCAAAAACGTCTTCAAACAAAACGTTTTTGACTAATTTTGTTGGAAAGCGTTTTTTAAATGCTTTAAATAGGATCAGGCTCACACTGATACATCAAAACAAAAACCAGTTTAAAGCACGCTAAAACATTTGCAGTCAAAACGTTTTTACTCAAAACGTTTTGATCTAATGACTGTGGTTTTAACATGAAACGAAATAGTTACATCATCCCAAAAAAACGATTTATGCTAAAGTAGAGGTTTTTTCCTCGTAAACTACGAACAGTTTCTTTGACAGAGAGAGAATACCTACCTACTTTCGATCAAACAAAATGGGAGAGAAAGAGATATGAAAATCGCAACGTGCAGGTTCTACAAGGCGATTATTTCGTTGCATTAAAATGCATCGTAAAAAAAAGCAGCGAAGCTTATGCTAGGCTTTACTTTCTTATCAATATAATTAAGCGAACCAAACATTTCGAAGTGTTACCTCTTGTCAGATGTGCAAACAAGAGCGGATTTAGACACGGTTTTTAAGGGCTGCAGCCCAAGGCCCCGTTCAATCAAAGGGCCCCCCTCGTTATAAAAAAAAAAACTAAAAACAATCTAAATTTAAAATTTCAGAAAAAAGAAAATATTCAAAATTTTTTGAATAAAATATTAAAAATCAATGTTTTAATGACAATAAATAGTAAACACGGCGATTTTTGTTTTTATTTTCTTAGTCTTTATCCTTGACCTGAGAATTTGTTCCTTCGTTTTTTTGTTTGTTATTAAAAGTAATACCTAAACATTTTATTTTTGATGTTTGATATTATGTATATAAAACCTTTTTTCATTGTAACTGTTTACATATAAAAGTTTGTATATCCAAGTGCATCAAATAAAATAAATAAGAAAAATAAATAAATAAATAAATAAAGAGTTTTTCGACAAAATGGCGAATGAATCACTACAACAAACTTGAGTTTATTTATAGGTAAGCCCCCAATCAATGTTAATGCGGCCCCCAAAGTTAACAGTCCGTTGTTTTATTCGAAGAAGGCATTTTTAATTATTTATTTTTGCTGTTAGTAATTAAGGAAGTTAACAAACAGGGTTTTAAAATCCCCAATATAGATAAAAAAAGACTTGCGGTTATGCAAGTAGACGCCGAGAAGTAAATATATCAATAGAAGGACGTTTTTTGTCTCTTTAATATACGTCACACTGTTTCATAATGCAGCAAAACATTTTGTCCGAAAACGTTTTTGATTTATCAGTGTGAGCCTAGCCGAAACGTTTTACAATACAGCAAAACCTTTTGTCCGAAAACGTTTTTGCTTCATCAGTGTGAGCGCAGCCTAAGGCTGAGTTCACACTGATGAAGCAATTTTCTACCACATGTTTTTAACTAATTTTGTTAGAAAGCGTTTTTCAATGCTTTAAATAGGACTAGACACACACTGATACATACATTAAAACAAAAAACTATTTAAAGTTGGGATATATAAGATCACGATTTGATTGGTTGGACCCAGTTTTCATGAATAATTAGATTTTATCTGTAATTTGACGTTCAAAATTTTAAATTGTCATTATAAGTTTTTGAAATTAGCTGTCATTATGCCCTAATTGTTCAGCAACAAATTGCAAAAGTCTCTCGAAGCAAGGCTTTTTACTCCACTGGTTTCCTAAAAACTTGAAATTGAGGCACAACTGAAGATTGTTTATTCTCTTTACAAACTAAGTTCGGTTAGGATCTATCGCCGGTTAGCCGACCACTACCAGTTTGTTGGTCATCCACTTACATACTACTTTAAAATAGTTTATGTAAGTGGACGTCCAACTGGCAGTAGTAGAATAGTGAAAACAAGCGAAGTTACCCTATTCACGAGATGCTGGGATGGAGTGAAAGTAGAGTGAGAACGAAGCAGTTTGCTTGTAAAAGCGAGACTAATCGCAAAAGTGCAAAAAGAGTTAGAGTGTACGGAATTGAATAAAAAATAAAATACAGCTGCGAAAGACTAGTGGGTACAATGTGGTAGTTCTCAAAAGAAAACACTTAAATATTTGAACGCTGAAATACAATGCAATCCCAACTTTGTTTAATTTTGATCTTGACAAACCATAAAAGTACGGAAATTTATCTAAATGAACCGGAAATTTTTTAGTAGAATTACACATGATAGCAATAAAGATCATTTAGCCACATGTTGCTACTCAAAAATATAAAAAGATTATGCACATACATGCCAAAAGTTTTATAAAATATTGTTTAATGTTTGTTTGCGACTGTTAATTTGTTCCTGCATTGATACTCTTATTGTCGCCTAGAAAAATGGGATGGTAATTTTATTTTAGTTAATTAACGAATTAAAATTACGAGAAATGTCTTTCGATTACTTTTATTTTAAATTATAAATTACTCTAAGTCCTTTTTACTTTAAAACTTAATTAATCATTATAATTATTTTAAACATAATTCTTCCTTAACGAACTTATCTAACCTTTTACTTTAAACTAATACTCAATAACTCTAAGCTCATCCTTACTTCTTTAACTTCACTTATTTAAACTTATCGAATTTATTTAATCTTTAACTTAATTACTTGACTTTAATTAAATTCTACATTACTTCTAGGCGGAAGGGCCTGGTCCGAGGCGGCCAGCCCTGCGCTCGTGGAGAGCTCACTCGCTTGCTTCGGCTTACGCGCACTCGCTCACACTGCTTAACCAATTAATTATCTTACTAAACTGCTAACTAACTACTTTTAATACTCTTCACTACTTTAATAGTGCTCTACTAACTTCACTCTTTACTAATACTAATACCCGATTCTACCTGCGGGTCGATCTTTTATTCATCCCTATCTCTACGTCACAATTGGTTCCTTTGCTCTGGTGGCTGGGGGTTCGGTTCAAAGTACAAAGTGCATCAGCATCAATTGATCCTTGCCAAATTTATTTTTCTTAAAGCGTTCCAATTGCCTCGATCTTAATTGGCAAATGTAAACAACACGATCGCATTCCGCTAAGCTTGCATTCATGCGAGTAAGTGTAACGCGACTCTGATCTACTTCAATGGTTGCTGATTCGGCATAATTTTGAAATGCACATGATTGCAATAATTACGAAATGAATTTAAATTTACTTATTTTCCCAGATAATGACATCGTGACATTATTTTAATTCGCAATTCGAAGAATTTTCTAAATGAAATTTTTGAACCCTCATAATGTTTTTGACGTTTAATTTACATTTTGAAATGTCAGATATAAAAAAAATTGAATGCGACACTTGAAAATCAAGTGGTTTTGATTTCTGGGTCCACCATATCCTAAATCCTACTTAAAGCTAGGGTTGAGTGAGTTAAATGTCCTTCGGACAAATGTTGCAAATGACAATTGTCTGGACAGGACGAAAACTATTTGTCATCAAAGTGACAGGGATACTGTCCGTGACATGTGAATCCGCATTAATTTTAAAAATGTCGCGTATTTGTTTACCTAATTCCCGCTAATTCTTTAACAACGTCAAATGTGAAAAGGTGCTGGCAAATGGTAGTTACAATTTGTGTGCAATAATATTTTTATAATAGGTATTTGTTTTTCGAATTTTAATTGTGTTTGCTAAAAGTACAATATAGGAACAGCATATTTTTGAAAAAGTTCTTTATTTGCAGTAAAAAATTCAAAGTTGATTTTTCTTATGAAATTTTAAATGTCATAAGTGTCAGGACAGTGTCTGACATTTAAATTCAGGTCCTGTCCAAAAAATAAATGTCCGGACATTTTACAACCCTACTTAAAGCGTTTTCATCTGATGAATGAGTTTTTAACATGAAACGAAAATGTTACATCACTCAAAATAAAAATGATTTACTTATTTTATTACTCACTAAACGAATAAAACCAACGCTTTCTGGATCATATTCATAAAAGCAGCCATAATATTTTATTATAATTCTTACCGCGTGTGGGAGAAGTTTATTAAATAGCGGCTTCACTTAAACTGAAGTATGTAGATACTACGCGGCAGCCGAAATTTGAGGGTTTTGAATAGATACTACAAAATTTCCAGTAGGTGCTTCTATGGCGAAGTAGAAACTTCTTTGTATTCTTGTATATAATAGTATCTTCTAGATGCGGATAGTACTACGCTGGAGCTGATATAGTACTTCATTTTCAATACCACCCAATAGGAAGTTTTTGCAATACCTTACGATAAAAATATCGTTACTTAAAGGCTATTGCTTAGCAACCTTATGAATTTAGCCAATCAGAACTCGAGTTTAACGTACGCAAATTTTAACGGAACGTTTTTCAAAAACTCCCTAATGTCTAGCAAACAATACTCTTCAGACGGCGTTCCCTAGTCAGTACCTACCAGTACTCTGATTAGAACGTGTGCTCTTAATCCATCTTTTCTTAAGCGGTTTCTCATGGTTTGTAATAAAATCCTGGTGTTTCCACCTTTCTGGAGTTAATTTTGAAGCATTCTTGCAATGCAATAGGGTGATCGTACCGGTTAGCCGGACAACACCACATTTCGGACAATTTCCAACATAAACCATTAAAATAGTAAATGCCTTATACGTTTTGTATATTCGAACTCATTTGTGCGTTCAGTACACTATTTCCCTCCAACTAACATTTTCCCAGTGGCCTCTTGTGAAAGAAATAGGAACAAAATAGTTTCAAAATGGGCGACGTAGAGACCGTATGTTAACAATTGCTTTTTAACGTAAAACGTAGAGGATACGCTCTATTAAAATAGTAAGTACATATTGTAATATTCAACTCATACTGTTATTCTTGATTTTTCATAGTCAATAAACATGTAAACTTAATTTTTATGCATAAATATCTTGATTTACTAAATTTCTAACCGTCGAATTAAAGTATCCGGGAAACCGGTTCCACATAAATGCCTAAAACGATTTCTCGGACAAGCTGTCCGAGAACCGGTATTAGACGGTGAAAATTATTTTATCCTTTTCTATCAAATGAAGTATAGATAAATCTTTCATATTTGCTCTCATTGTTCAAAAATATATGAAGAATATAGTCACCAGTTTTCGGACACCTTTTTCGTATTATACGTGAAAGATACAAACAACTTTTATCGGTGTCCGAAGAACACGTAGTTTTCGGACTAATATGCTATTTACACATAATTTGGATTTTTTGAAAACATTATATTTATTATTTGCAGTTTTTGTCTTTTATCATTACCTTAATGACAATTTAGAAATGATTTATGGAGCGATTCTGCTCATATCTGTAGCAACCGTAAGATCTGTAAGCCTGTAAGTCAATTATTAATAGGTGGAATTTTGAAGTTCTCCGTATGATACGATTTCTTGTATGTCTATAAGATATTACCACAGAGACTTACGAGTAATCCTAGGAACCTAGGAGAAGTCATACCCTCCAAAGAACTTCAAAATTCTATATTTTAATAAATGAGTTACAGATTTACAAATCTTACGGTTGCTACAGATACGAGCAGAATCGACACATTTTAGTCTTTCACAAAATTATATTTTTCGGCAAAAATTTGAACAATAACATTGACGTTCAGATGACGAAAAAAAAAAGCAAAATAGAAATGGTAAAGATTAGGAGGGAAAAGAGAGAACAAACAAAAATCCAAAAACAATCAGAATCAAGGAAAAAGAGGAAAAAACAATGTTACTGTAAATAATGAAGACAATATGAAAACCAGTAAAACAAAAAGAGCTCTGTGTACATTTTGTGAAGAAGAGCTAATTAGTGATGCCGAAGAGGATGAAAATAAGAACATAGGTTGTGATGAATGCCCTAGATGGTAGGCATCGTGGTACCATCTCAACTGTACTGATATGTATGTCAGAAGTGACTTACAATAAAGCGGCTGAAAAAGATTATATCTGTGATATGTGGCGATAGATGTGTATGTATACTCTCTCCGGCGATAGATTGGAAAATTTTAAATATCCTGACATATTAAAATACCCTAGAATCGAAAACATTAACCAATAGTATTACTCCTCGGGCATATACAACATTTATACCAACTGCAGGCGCATGATGTGCTCACTCGATACTACTCGATTCTAGGGTATTTTAACATGTTAGGATATTTGACATTTTCCATCTATCGCCGGACAGAGTATACCTAACTACCTAATATGTATGTGATTACAGAAGTGACCTTTTCTTTATACTTATTAATAAATGACTATTTTAAAATGACTTTTTTTTCATACTTAATTGAACTGAATTTTTATTTTAGAACGATACTTTTTATACTTATTTGAATTAAAATTTTATTTAGAATATTAGGTATTTTTGTGTTTTCTCATTTATATAAAAATGTAGGTACTAAGGATAAATATAAAGTAGAAACTGTATATTTAATTTATCAATAAAGTTCTTTCCTGAGTTGTTTTCAAGTTTTTCCTCGCACAATCAATTCTCGCTACAAATTTTTACCTATAGGTAGTAAATACACGCTTATTTTATTAAAGCGTTTTGTAGTATAATTTACGTAAGGAATCTAGCTAATTTTGATAATATGATGACAATTATAACTCATTTAACATTTTTCTTTACCTTTATACTGGTAGGGGGTCGAAAAAGACGGCTTTTCGGCCAACTGGCCGAAAATTGGTTCAGAAATGTCTGATAATTTGTCCAGGATGTCTGAAAACTAGTAATAAGTGCTTTTATCAACTTTTCCTCGATTATTTTGAAAAAGAGTTGAAATAGCCAGTTGTGACATGCCCCTGGCCCTTCTCAACACTACAAGGATTATATTTGTTTCTATGCAAGTGCATTTCCTAACAAAAATAATTAAATTATGAACATTCTCCCCCAACAAATCACTTAAGTGTCCGATAACCGGTCTATTCACCCTACCTTAAACTTAATGCACTTAATTTTATAAAACGATCATCTGAAACCAATATTACTCTCTTTCGACCTCTTCTGAACATGTTACACGTTCAATCGGTTCCCGTAAACCTTTGATACATTAGCACTGTATTAATAGGGATTTTTCGCAATTTGTACGTTATGGATAGCGTTTACGCTAAATGCTACAAAACTATTAATGCGCGTGCTCACAAACAGGTGAGCAAGCGCATTACCATTTTAATATCATTTAGCGTAAAAGTTATTCATAACGTGCAAATTGCGAAAACTCCCTATTGTCTTCGGCCGTTTCATTTAACAAAACAGCTTCACCGCGACTCAAAAGTCGAGATCTCCGATTGTGAATATCCATGTAATTATGCATAAAAATTGGCATGCGCAAATGCATGGAGTTTGCCAAATTTTCTGGATTGTGCAAGCAAAAAAATTACGTTTTCATGCAAAGACGTCCTTGTCCAAATTTGCGTGCACAAGCACATTTGCGCAAATTGCATGAGCATGAAAATGGACCTTAAGAATTACCTAAGGTAAATTAAGGTTTTTAGTTTAGTTGGATGGTATTCTTTCTCGTGAAATTGTACTTGAAAAAGAAAAATAGATATTAATCGAGTTATATGTATATATTTATCTTTACTGACGTTTCCGAAAATGATTTTTGCTTTGTCAAAATTTACTTTGTCTGTATGGAGCAATATATAATTTAATATACCACTAGGACTTACAAGCAACGATAAATAAACTGTATTTCTCTAACAATACATGTAAATGGTTAAGAGAGAATATTTAATTGACTTTTTGATAGATATAGAAAAAAGATATCAAAACTTTATTTTATAAAAACTTACGTGCTATGATAATTTTTGTGCGGAGTGTATTATAATATAAGAATTAATGTTATTGAAATTCAAATATGTCAATAAATGCATACGAGAAGAGAAGAATTTCGAAAGATCTCCGACGTCGCTCCAACTGCACTCTGCCCTAATGGAGCCGTTTTAAGTTGTTTACATATATTTAACGCGGAGGCGGCACTGCGCCGCGCCGGTCCACTTCACCGATCTAGTGGACGCTCAGCTTAAATGAGCTATTGAAAAAGTCACGCTTAGTGACTTAACTGTATACAGGGTGAATGAAAATTGTGTCGACAAAAAAAAAAACGCATAAGAGAACCGATGTCACAGGTTATGGGAAAATGTTTAAAAAATTGTTGTGAACAGTTTATAATTAATTAAAAAATTACCCCAAAATCAAGTTCCGGCACTGCGTACGAAATACAGCGGCCACGTGCTATAAATGCGGCAGTATAATAGGGACTATAAAAGTTTTTTATTGACTCTAACCTTGCACACAATCCGACCTTGGCATACATCTCAATTGATTTTATTAGTCCTTTAACAGCTGGAGAAGGCAAGTTTCTTTTATGCGATGTAATTATTAGTAATTTCTAAAATTGCGTATGAAATACGAATAATAAATTCGCAAATAATTGTGTAAATAATTGTTTGTTAATTCGTGCGGATTATTTACTAGAATGGAATGTAACAAAAATGTAAAAAATGTAAAAAAAAATCTGGTGATCACAAGGAACAATAGCAAGGTCCGATAGGCAGCCGAGGTTCGTCTCGTTATCGTACGGAGACAATAAAATTATTAGGATACAATCGTCCCTGGTATTATGCGTAATATTAATTGATAATAAGCAACAAACTTAGCTTAAATGAAGACAAAACGCAATTCATGATTTTTTCCTTGTCAAATGTCGACATTCGGACAAATAATTTCGATAGTGTGAAGTCCATCAAATATTTGGGTATTCATTTAGATCCCACTCTACAATGGCATGAACATGTAGATTACGTTGCAAATAAACTGACTAAAACGATATACCTCATACGACACTTAAAAAACTCTGTTCCTTGGAATACTTTGCTAACTGCTTATTATGGGTTGTTCCAATCAGTTATGTCGTATGCAATTTTAGTATGGGGTCATTGTCCTGAAGCTAAAAGGATTTTTCTTCTTCAAAAAAGAATTATACGCATTATGGGTGGCATTGGTTATAGAGACAGTTGTAAGGAAATTTTCAAAAAAATGAAAATATTGACATTCCCTTCACTTTATATTTTAGATTGTTTGATTCATATAAAATCAAATATTAATAATTATGTTGACCACAATACAAATCATGAATATGACACTAGACGGAGTTCGGATATAGTAGTGCCTCAACATAGATTAAACAAGTTTCGCTATGGCAGCAATTATTATGCAATCAAATTTTTCAATAGTTTAACACCTGAATTACGTCAAAAACCATTGCCTCAATATAAATCCTCTATCAAACAGTATCTGATAAATAATGCCTTTTATTCATTCGAAGACTTTCTACAGCATCCATATGCTATTTAATGGGTACATGTATACGTGCTGTCTTATTAAGTATGTGTCTGTTTACGTATTATTTACTACATGAATATTGTAACTAAATTTATTTATTTTATGACCTGTGTAATACCTTGTGTATTTATCACCAATAAACATACATTACATTACATTACAATAAATAATTATCGCCATAAAAGAATTACTCCTTGATTACATTTGCTAAATATCGCTCAAACGGATCGGTTTTCTCCGAAAATATAAAACGAATTATTAAACTTGGAGTTCATCGCCGACTATAAAAACTTTAATTAATATATGATAAGAAAAGATTTATACTGCAAATATCATGGACGGTATATTTTCTCAGTATGATACAAGTCTTCGAAATGCCGCCCCTTAATTTTTTTTTAAATATCCTTCGATTGTGATTTTAAAAAAATGCACAAAATGTACGAATACTATTTTTATTTTGAAAATATAAACTTACGCTAAAATAATATCAATTATCAACTACAACAATCTACTACAGTTCTACTAGTTAAAGTTAGAAGGGTCAAATATTGTCAATAATTGTAAACTCAAAGCAGAACTATCAACACATAAGGCTGTCGCACATACGAGCTCCGCTGCGGCCTAAAGCGAGCCAAAGCGCGGCGGAGCTCCCCATTAAATATGCATTAAGGAGTATTCTCACTTACGCGACAGCGAGCTTCACTGCACTGCACTGCAGCTTGCTTCAACGCGACAAGAATTCGACACTGCATTCTCACGTGCACTGCAAAATCAAAGCTTCAGTGCGCGACAGAACCTCTCTGCTGATGGTGTACGCCACGTTATTTGAAAGAATTTTCAAAGATAATTTCCCATGTTGTGTGCTAGTAGCAGTGAAAGTACATCATCTGATGAAATATTCATGCTAGCTTTGTAACGGTCCGTCATTCTTCGGGTTGGTCTGTAGTTGCTGATCGTTGCTCTGCTTGACGGCGGTTCGGGTTTGCTCGTCGGAGTCCAGGTTCAGAAATAAAAGCGTCGATCACTTAGCAAATACAGTTTTATTTACAAAATAGTTCATATACACGTATCCACAAATTGGAATGTTTTTACTGTGGTAACACTCACGGACTGGTAAACGAAATGTTAACCTCTCGGACGGTATTTTCGGTAGCGGTAATATACGGTGTGTCTCGAGGACAACGGTAAACTACGGTGTGTCTTACGGACACTAATCGCAGGACGGTGGTTCCGGAAACGGTGTGTCTTACGGACACTAATCACAGGACGGTGGTTCCGGAAACGGTGTGTCTTACGGACACTAATCGCAGGACGGTGGTTCCGGAAACGGTGTGTCTTACGGACACTAATCGTAGGACGGTGGTTCCGGAAACGGTGTGTCTTACGGACACTAATCGCAGGTCGGTAACGCACTGTGCATACGTTCCCACTCCGGGTCAGGATATGCGAGACACCCGCATTGGGATAAGAGAGAGTGAGACACCCACTCTGGGATCAGGATGTGTGAGACGCCCACACTCGGTAAGAGAGAGAGAGAACGAGACTCCCGTTCTATGGTAAGGAAGTGCGAGACACCCGCACTCGGTAAGAGAGAGTGAGACTCCCACTCAGGGATCAGGATGTGTGAGACTCCCACTCAGGGATCAGGATGTGTGAGACTCCCACACTTAGGTAAGGGAAAGAGAGAACGAGACTCCCGTTCTCTGGTAAGGAAGTGCGAGACACCCGCACTCGGTAAGAGAGAGTGAGACTCCCACTCAGGGATCAGGATGTGTGAGACGCCCACCCTTAGGTAAGGGAGAGAGAGAACGAGACTCCCGTTCTCTGGTAAGGAAGTGCGAGACACCCGCACTCGGTAAGAGAGAGTGAGACTCCCACTCAGGGATCAGGATGTGTGAGACGCCCACACTTAGGTAAGGGAGAGGTCAGGATAAAAACAGGAGCGGTTGCAGGTAACGCGAACGTAGCACAGATTGTTAAACGCGTTTGAGTCAAAACATCGACGGATGAATGACTCCGCGAACTACTGCATTCGAGAGACGTCCAGTGACTCGGAATGCCCGGGACGTCACTAACTTCAAGCCACGTCCGGTGGCTTGATAGCGCGGCGGAGCCACGACCATCGGCTGGATGAGCCGGTGAGCGACTAACTCAAGCACGCTCCGAGCGCGCTTATAAAGGCTTGCGCATGGTGGGGAGTCCCACTCCCTGAGAACTCCCACCTAAATTATGCTTCTCTGCGCAAGGCATCCTAAATATACAGACTAAATAATATACAAAACTTAACTAACTATGTACAAAAATAGTAACGGAGTGGTCACTTCGTTACAGATTTAGTTAGTCATGAATACGAGAAAAAAAAAGCTAAACAGCGGAAGTACTGGGTGCACGACATATTTAGAAGTAGATTACAGGAGGGAGAGTTTCACACACTTTTTAATCGCCTGAAACAAGATGAACAAAAATTTTATAAATATTTCAGAATGTCTCCCCATAAATTTGATCAGTTACATGATATGGTAGCTCATAAATTAGTGAAAAAGAACACTACATTTCGGCAATCTATTGAAACTAGAGAGAGATTAACAATTTTTCTCAGGTAAGTAATTTTTTTTCTGTTCCAATTTTTATTATAGAAACTTAAAATAATAATAGGTATCCATTCTATCTATCTAATTCAGTGTAATTTGATTGGCTGTAATTTGTATCAAACTGGGACATGGAGTGGTACTGGATGTTACCCGTTTGATAGCCAGCTTCTTGATAGCCAGTTGCATTTGTTGGGTACGAAGTACTAGTTTTTGAAGCAGGATGGTCTTTCGGTCTTAAAAGTTCCATTTCAGTCGAATTGACAATTTGGAAAACTTTACTTTTCACTTGAGCTTGATGGTACGGTGGAAAAGTTTTCACAGTTTTGCCCATATTAATAAAGAATTCTATTAAAGAGTCGTTTTCTACCCTTTGTTTTGAAGACTCTTTATCCAAGAGCTTTAGTTTTTTTCCCTCGATGTACTCTTTGAACAATTGAGGTACAGTATCAGAAGTAGATAGTGTTCTCTTTCTTTTGGATGTAGCTTTGGCTTTCCTAGAAGCACATTCCACTTGAGAAGCACTAGTTGATGGTGATGGGGTATTGAGGCTTAATTCTCGTGATAACGGACTCATTGTGTTTTCCAAAACATCTTCCACATCTTCGTGATTTTCTGTGTAAGCTTCGGACTGTGTGTCATCTCCATCCTCTTCAACAGCGCTTCCTTCTTCGCCTGCTTCTTCAGGCAGATTCGAATGATGCCTAGTTACATAAAGTATTAGTGAAAATTACGTAACGAAAGTGAAACTCTTCACTTACTGTCTGCCTTTTACGTAAGGTATGAGAAATGACATTGTGTCCCAAAACCGCCACTTTCTTATAGATGTCGCTGCTTGGCCACTTTTTGTTAAATTCTTGGAAGCCCTTTGAAACCCATCTCTTAGATGCTTCCATTTATGTTTGCAAGTTTCAGCTAAAGATATTTAATTAAAATTAGTTGATTATGAATAAAAATGAATTGTCTAGATTTCTGACTGCAAGTCAGTTGAATTGCAATCAGAAATCTTGCGATTGACACGCTCTTTATCTGCACTGGCCGCTATGTCGTGAGTGTTTGCTAAAGAGACGAAAATGCGAAATGAATTGTCTACTTTTACAATAACAATCCTTTAGCGTATATTAAATATGTTTTTATAAAATGTAAACATTTTTCCAGATATTTGGCAACAGGTGCGGATTTTCAGACAATATCGTTTAACTTCAGAATAGGCCACACTACGGTACATAATATTATAACCGAAACAGCCGGTATTATTTGGGAAACATTAGCGCCAATTGCAATGCCCAAACCAACAGAAGAAGCCCTACAAACAAGTGCAGAAAAATTTGAAAGGTTTTGGAATTTTCCCAATTGTGTTGCCGCCATTGATGGAAAGCATATTGCTCTGCAAGCACCACCAAATAGTGGATCCCTTTTCTTCAATTACAAGAAAACATTTTCAATTGTACTTTTAGCTATGGTCGATGCAGAATATAAATTTATCTGTGTCGATGTAGGAGCTTATGGCAAAAATAGTGATGGCGGTATCTTCAAGAAATCAACCATGGGACAAACACTTGCAAAGGGAACGTTCGGCATGCCAAAAGACAGACCAGTTTGTGAAGGTGGAGGTCCTCTTCCATATGTTATTGTCGGAGATGAAGCATTTCCGGCAAAACCCTATCTATTAAGACCATATCCAGGACGAGGTCTATCAGAGGAACAAAGAATCTTTAACTACAGACTCTCGAGGGCCAGAAGGGTCTCTGAAAATGCGTTTGGAATCTTATGTCACAAGTTCCGACTATTTTTAAATAAATTACAAGTTCATCCCAAGAATGCAGATAAAATCATACTTGCGAGCTTATGTTTACACAATTTTCTCAGAGATGACGATATGTACCTGCACACGTTATTACTTGAAGAAAAACAAGAAAAAGGAACAGTTGTTTTAACAAGCCTTCCTAATATTGGAGGAAGATCATCAAGCAACTCACTAGATATACGAGACAAGTTTTCCAAGTATTTTTCATCAGTGAAAGGAGCACTTCCATGGCAAAAAAATCAAATCAACGCTGGTGTATTATAACTTATAACACATAATAGGCTTTTACGAAAATTCACCCGGTGAATACACCGTGCTCTATTTTTCTCACTCTTACATGTCTTACATGTCTCTTAATGTTCTCTCTTACACTTCTACCGCGGGTATGAACCTGGTGAATTTTCGTAAACGCCTAATATGATACGTTTATAGTACGACTTATCTAGAAATTCAATAAACAATATCAAAACTTTTTTTGTAATTTTATAAATTGTAATACTCCCTCTATCCAGAAATAAGTAAATATTTAAGAAAAGCATGCCTTGACTCCAAAATATGGTGGATTAGTTTAATTTCGTTAGTAATAAGCCTAAGTAATATTCTTTTTAATTTATACTTTATAAGAATTTTTTTAAAGGACACTTATTTATGGACATCAACAAATTTATAATCTGACACTTATTTTTGGACGGAGGGATTAATATTTTTCTAATACTTTACCGCTTTCTCCTAGTTTTCCTGCAATATCTCTCCATATATTATCTCTTCGAAATTGGTTGCTATAATTTTTATCACTCATATCATATAGTTCAGAGTATTCTCTAATTAATAAAATTAGTTTTTCTACATTTTTTTCTTCCATGCGAGCCATAATGCACACCACAATATTTCACACTCGGTAAATATTACTTCGGTATACTTGAATCGTCACAATTCCAATTTTTAATAAAGACAGAAACTGCAGTACGCATGCGTTTTTTTATGTTTGTCGAGTCCACGTGGGCATCACCGTACTACAAATGCAGCGTGGAAAGGTACAGCGGCCATACGAAGCGTGCAGCAGCGGCAAGCGCGGCGAAGCCGCGTAAAGCGCAGCATAGGTGAGAACGGCTTCATAGAAACACGTTTAAACCTTTAGAGGTAGCACAATGAAGTGCAGTGCAGTGAAGCTCGCTGTCGCGTAAGTGAGAATACTCCTTTACTTGGCCGCGCAGCTCCGCTCCGCCGCACATCGCATAAGTATACGCAATCTCATAAAGTCATAAGAATACAGAAAAAGATATTTTGGGAGCCGCACCGCGCTAAGTCTGCTTCAGCCTTTAAAGGCTGTCGCACATACGAGCGCCGCTGCGCGCTGCGACCTGAAGCGACCCAAAGCGCGGTGGAGCTTCTCATTAGATTTGCATTACTTGGTCGCGCAGCTCCGCACCGCCGTGCGTCACATAGGTATACGTACTCTCATAAGAATACAGCAAAAGATATTTTGGGAGACATAGCGCCGCGCCGCGCTTTGTCTGTTTCAGCCTTAACACGTGCAATTGTCTTTTGTGATAATTGCCGCCTCAGCTTATAGGAGCGGCTGCGCGGTATATTACAAATAAAAATAATATCTTCGCGCTGTTAGAGTGTCAGATCAAGTCTTTCGAGGAACGCTCGCTAAAGACGCCGCACCGGCAACTAAAATCATACGGTACCGATAGCGCTTAAACACAGGTGTGCGATAAATCATCAATCGTACACATCAATATCGGTATAACATAGACTATTATAGAAAAGCATTGCGTAAGGATTTTTAATTATTGAATAGTTAACATTGTATTTTGATTTCTCTGCTTATGCCGCCCCCTTACAGTGCCGCCTGATGCGGCTGCCTCTCTGTATCATAGCACGGCACGGCCCTGATGTAATAGATTACGGGATCACGTTTAAAATATTCTAAGGAGTAGTTCATAATTAATTAAGAATTGAATTCAAAGTGAAAAGGTGTACGGTAGAAGAGGAACGATTTACAACCAGTGCGCCAAAAACACGGGATGTGAAGTTGTAAACGTTGGAATTTGTTAAAGTTTTAATAGATTTGTCTTAACAATTCCTCACACTCTCGCACACAAAAACAAATTATAACCAGATTATAACCAACCAGTGTCTTCTTAT
The DNA here is from genome assembly GCA_958336345.1 of Dorcus parallelipipedus. Taxonomy (NCBI): domain Eukaryota; kingdom Metazoa; phylum Arthropoda; class Insecta; order Coleoptera; family Lucanidae; genus Dorcus; species Dorcus parallelipipedus. The sequence goes on from OY284481.1 coordinate 41,530,002, forward strand.
AATTCAATAATAAATTTAAAATATTTGTGAAAATAATAATAATTTGTAAATATTTATGACGCCATTATAATTTTACGCAATGCTTTATGCTTCGAATATTAATTTAATATTCACAAATTGTTTAAAAAGAAGTGTAAGTAACAAAAGTACAAAATTTTATTCCAATCGAACGTGATAAATGAACTTTTAGAAATGAACTTTGCCCGTATGGTAACGTTCCAAGTCCACGAACTATATTACTAATCGGAGAATACAATTTTCAATAAGTTTCATAACACTGAGCATCTCTTTCGATATAAAAAAAGTTCTAATATAAAACGTAAATTGCAAGCATACGTAGCTAGAGACGTTCGTCAATACTCTTATCTATGAGTCATTCCACGTGAAATCGCACAATAGAAAATTTGACCTTCATGTCCCCGATTTTGATCAAATAAAATTTACATGTTTTACACACAAAAAAATAAAACACGTGTCCTTTTTATTAGTCTTTTTTTTAATTATTTTGACAAAAATATGAAGCATTGAAGTTTATGAAAAACTACGTGCATCGTTGTATTTTAAGTGAGAATAACTCTGGTATTAGACCTCAGACAGTTAACATTGTGAAGATTACAAACGTATACACACGTACACATACATACCTATATACTAATGCCTAGTATGTTCTGATTTGATACAATAATTTTGTGGAGTGCATTATACCTTCAACAGTGGTTTTATTATGCGAGGCGCACTCGTCCGTTCCATCACATGGCCGCAAGCGGCTCGTGATGGAATTTCGGACTCGTGCTTGAAAGACTGCCGTCTGTAACTTGTGTTTTAATATACTATTATACAACCAGTGAGTAAAGTAATACTTTTTTTCACGAGTAAGAAAGTTCCTATAGGGAATATGATGGGTGACTACTGTTGAATGCTGAAGCGGGAAACTGGAAATACCGGAAAACGAAAGCTCACTAGGAGAACTTTGAAAGAGAAGAAAAAACTGTTTCACCGGACAATATAGTGAATGCTGAACATTGATTTAATTGTGTTTTACTTGATAATTAAGTGATTACCGATCAGCCTTGTTTCAATATATCCTCTTCTTTTGCAAGAAAACTGTACGTGATGGGGAAAAATGGAGGTCATTTTCAAGTTCAGCATACCAAAATGACATATAATTCACTTGAAAACACCATGCAGCTATTCAAAAATATTTTTTTGCAGACCTGTGTAATTAATTAATAATCTGTCCCCTTTGTCAGAAAATCATCTTCCACGAATTGCTTTATGTTAATTTTGAATCCTCTATTGCATTTTCCCTGATATAGGGACCGTGCACATGCGATGACAGCGCCACCAATGGCCATATTTTGCATAAGTGGTATGAAAACACGAGTGACAGTATGATGACAGTTCAAATGTACATCTGTCATTTCAAATGCTCAGTGTACATTTGAACTTGAATTTTGTAATTAATTTCATACCAGAAGGTCAAATACTTATTATGTACTACAACTGTAAATTGTCATAAGAGTTATAGTAACAGGAAGAATGTTAAATTATCCAGACAGTAGTAAGAAAATATACATATATGGATTGAAACATTTAAGTTTGTATGCCGTTTTGAGAGTGATTCATAGATTTCAATATCGATTAGTCATTACGTACAACGTACTCTATTCGAGAAATGTGTAGGAGATTCAGATGAAATGAAAGTTTGAAGAATTTCATGAATAGAAGTCGGAAAGCAAGTCAACAAATGTAGACCAGTTTCAAATGCGGTTGATGATTAACGGATGGTTAGTCTTCGTAATGTGAATACATTTACGGTCAGGATACTGATGGTATGCGTTTCATGTGAAGAAGTCAATTTAAACAATAGCCCCAACCGATCATCAGACCGACTTTATGTCAAATGCATGTGGAACATGTTTTATACTATTTAACTAGAATACTTTGTGTTAATTGTATTAAAAGACTGATTATATTAGTGATGTTTCTTAAATTGAGGTTTGTATTCAGATTTTTGTTTAATTTATAGCACTTTTGCATTAATTCTATGAGTCACTCTCGTTACTCATTTTATTTATACAAATGGGTGTAAAAGAGCAAAAAAGAGCGAAGAACACGTTCCAGTTAGGCAAATTTCCATAAATTTGTGTACGGAGATTTAAAATCCACCGTGTTTGAAACAAAAAATTTAGAAATAATGGAAAACGCACATGTCCAACAATAATCAACTGCCGATCTTCTGATGTGTTTTCTGAAATACTGTGCTCATAAACAATAGAATTCAATTTGTAATATATTTTCACATCTATTAGTGACACCATGCAGGATTTGTATAAATTTTGCATATTTAGAAATTGTACAGATTATCAAACAATAAAACTTGTTGCAAGATTTGAGTAAATTTAGAAAAAGCCCTAAATATTTTTAATACAATTACAAGAAATAACAACAAATCTGCGCACAACCAAAAATTTTATTGACCATCAATGCCATGCAAAATTTCTTCCGCAAATACCAAAATTTTCGCTTGGCTATTGAAGTTATGCATAGGGTGACTGCGCCTGATGGCCGACCACTACCAGCTGGTCGCCCACTTACATAAACAAGATTTTAAAATATATTTCAACATCCATTGTAATTGCAAAATTAAAAATTACAGAGTGACGTTAATAACGTCACTTCAACGTGTCACAGGTGTATTAACCTAAAAACAATGTTTTCATACCACTAATGCATAAATCATCGCCAGGCGGGGCTGAACGCAGGCATGTGCACGGTCCCTATACCTCTCACAATGAATTTTATGACTGTTAGGAACTGATAACAAATTTTACCATCGAGAATAGGCTATTTGACAAAATGTGGAGAAAGTTTTCTTTGATTGTGCAACATTAGTTTAAGTGATAAGAAATCTGATACTAGTCTTTGTTGATTAATATTAGTTAAAATTAAATTAATATAATTAAAGTTAAGATATTTAACCTGTTAATCACGTGATCACGAACACTAGTCACAATGCGTGACGTCACGCCTCAGTAAACAAGAAAAAAAGTTTGGCGTTTTTATAGAAGTATTTGTACAGTGAGGCACTGCGCACCATTTTTATAACTTTTGAAATTCATTGTTTCTGTCAAAACTACCGACTTAAAACACGGAGAGAATACATAAGAAGGAAGAAGCACTTAATTCGATTACTGTTTACTGAGGCGTGACGTCACAGCATCACCGATTTTGATGCTTGCGTTTTGGGGGTAAATTTCGATTTTTAAATTTCAATAATTAAAAAAGCACTTTTCCTGTAACGGTTTTTTTTAACAAAATTCTATAGCATGTTTGACGCATACGTACAATTTAAAATACCTTCTCAATTTTAGTCAAATACCCTTTTCAATTTTTTTTTCCATTTTCAATTTTTCTGTTGTCTATTACGGAAATAAGTCAGGAGATTTTTTAAATTTTTTATCAACTCTTTCCATGAAATCTGGACGGTATGTATTAGCTTAGGTGAAAAGTAAGTCAATGCCATTGTCACTTGATGTTGGTTTACAGTATAGCTAAGACATGCCGTCCAAATTGTTTTTCCGTTTATTTGTCGCGTAAGTGACGCTAATTTAAAACAAAGTAACGTAGCTATCTTTAAGCTCAGTTGTACAATTCGACTTTAACTTTAAGCGAAGCTTAAACCCATAACAACGTCCATTAAAACCATGTTATTGTGAAGGGTTTAAGCTTTGGCTTCACGTTAAACTCGAATTGCACAACTGGGCCGAAATGTTTTAAAGCGAAAAATAAAGCTAAATGCTCACAGAAAGAGACTGTATGTTTTTAAATGATGAATAGTTTTCTGAAATGAGATGTACAAATAAATACGTTCTGTCACATACGCGGAGGGTAAAAAATTGGTGACTTTGTAAATCTTTTTTTTTATACTTCAAGACCAATTTTTATTATTTCCATACTACTTATCTTAATAATGAAAGGACAATCTCAGCTATGCCTTTATTTTTTTATTGAAATTCAGATGACAGTTGCGCGTATAGTCATTTATTCACTTAACAACGTATACATTGTTACTTTAGTTTAAAATATAAAAACAAAATTTTTTGGGCAATACTCAAGGTAAATAAATACAGAAAATTAAAATTTATTATTTTGCTAATCATTTTTGAAAAATTGAACAATAAAACTTAAAGATGAAAAAGTATCACTCGGGTTGACATTACCCTGGGATTGTACATAAAGTAAAAATTAGCTCTTAAATATCCAGGATGTTGTCAATTAAGGTGGCAATATTTATACCACGTATAGAGGACATCAAAATATTGCGATTTAACCTAATTTATCTATATCCAAAAGTTTTTCATTTTTTAGATATAACCTCCTAAAGGGACAACTTGGAAAGTATATTTTCTTAAATATCTCTGGAATGGTTTAAGAAAGAGGGTTGAAATTTGATATGTAAGGCGACTAAAATATAAGAATGGATACGTTTTAGACATATAGATTGATTGAAGCAAGTAGGTTGGCAAAGCGTACCTCGGATGTATTCGAGATGGCCGGACGGCTGGCCTTGTCTCCATGGTGGTGTAAGTTGAATTCGTAAGTCTGGTATACTTCGATTAAAACTCATTCCAAACTATAGATGTCGCATAAATTAATACATTGTAGAGAAATTTACATGTTACAGTTGGTACTTGGAATATCATATTTAAGGTTATGTCATCTCTGTTTCCTTCATTATCTATGGTTTTTAACGGATGATTATTGGACTACAGCTGAGTGTTTTTATTTTATTTTTATTTTTTTACTTTTTATTTCTTATTTGTTGCTTCTAATTTGACTACCTTGAATGTAATCATTCTAATTGTCAGTTGCCATTTTGTATTAAAATTTAAATTTAAAGGGTTTTGGAGGAAGAGCAGTGGCTTACACTACTGATCCAAAACCTTTTAGCCATTTGGTTATAAATTTGTAAAAAATCAGTTTTTAATTTTCTAATTTTGTAATGATCCTTGTTACAATGGCTAATAAACCATTATTATTATTATTATTAAGTTTTTAGTAACGTTTGTGAAATCACTATAGATCATTTAAAACGGTGCGTGTCCTGTAATAAATTGTTTTAAGTGTACTTCATGTTACTTTCACTAAAACATCTCAACGATACATTTTTTTTTTTTGATGTTTTGAATGAGTTTGATTTAGCGGATGCTATTACTTATCGTATTCCTACTTGTTACATATAGTGAAAAAAACACATTCATCATTATTAAATTACTTTTTTGTTGAATAGACTATACTTACTATATGGATTTTGCATTTCATCTTTGTATCGTACATGTACATTCATTTCATATAACTAATAAATTTTATTTTTCATATCATAACATCTTTTATTTTATTTTTTACTTTAATGCGGAACTAATTTTGATAGCTCCTTAACATTACACGATTTGTTATTATTTTCTTTAGTTAAGCGATGAACTTTTAATTAATTTGGCATTTTTGACTAAGTAATTGATTGCTTGGGTATTGGTTAAATTCAATTTTCACTTCTTTTAATACTGACGTCAAGAGTGTAGTATTGCGGAGAAGGTAAATTGAATAACTTGGCCAAGTGGTCAATTATATTAATCATAAATGCCTGTATAAGATATTTGAAATTTGTAAATATATTTGAATATTGCGCCTTTCGAATTTATTTCGCTTACCAAACCACAGAGGGCGCGTACAATGTACAAAAGTTAAGGTTACTATATCGAGAAGGTAGCGCCAACTTTCTATAATATAATTTAATATATAATATAATATAATATATAATATAATATATTTTTCGGGTTGTTCCCTTTTTGCCAACGGCAGTCGACGCGCGGGTTGTCGAATTGGATTCGAGTCGCCAGTGTTTATTCTGTTATGTACAATGTCTGTCCGGGTTACGTCATCATCAGTATAAGTGAAGATTCCTTTAAATTTTCGAAACAGCTCTCGTACGTCTTCTGTTTCTTTGGGTTTCAGCAATGTTGATGTACTGCCAGCAATTTCTCTAGTAGTGGTGGTAGCGTGTCAGACTGATGCCGAGCGGATGCATCGTTCACTTCAATATGGTTTATAGAAGCAATTGCTTCACACTTGCCCACTACAGTTCCGCTGGGTATGCTAACAATTTGTCCATTTGCTATCAAACTATTTTCATTATTTCTTATTCTAGAAACAGAGACAATGCTGGGGCTATCCGTAGAATAAGTCAGCATGCGCCCCTTCTTGCTGACTGGAATTAGTTTAACGAATCACTATCATTGTAGTGGCGCGGTCGCTTGCGCCTACAGTTGGAGCGCAGATGGCCTTGCTGACCACAGTTCCAGCAACTCATTATTGTCTTGGCATTGCTTGCGGTGTTCTTTTCTTCCAACTGTTTTAGTTTATCCAAAATTTCTGTCAGTGCATTGTCGTCGGCAGCTTTCACCTCTCGCACTCGTACTAGGCCTCTAGAGGCTGCCTCGAATTCCTTGGAGAAGTTACTCTAATCTCTCGACATCGAGTTCAAATTCTTGTAATGACTCACCATTCTTCTGGGTACGAGTTTTCAGTTGGATAGTGTGGAGCTGCTTCATGTGTGCGTCACCAAATCGCATGTCCAAGTGTTCGACTAGTTGATCAAAGTTGTTCTGAATCTCTTCGGGAATTGATTGTAATGCACTCAATGCAGGGCCCCGCAAAGCCAACACAAGGGCTGCAGCCTTATCGCAATCATTCCAGCCATTTACGTCAGCTGCGATTTTGAATTGTCTAATAAAAGTAGACCATGGTAAGTTCCCTGCAAATTTGGGTGGTTTCAGTTTTTGGCTTGACGACAACAGAAGGTGTAATAGAACGACCAAGTCCTACTTCATGCAGTTGTTTGGTTAAGTCTTCAAATTTATCGTGGAACTGAATTTCTATTCCTCCGATTTTCTCATCAAGTTTGCAGTCAAATTCAGTTTTTACGTCACCAATATGAGTTTTTACATCTTCAATTTGATAAAAAATTGTGTGTTCAAATTGTCTCTTCACATTTTCAACCTTTCCATCAGTTTCCTCACCGAATTGTGTTTTAAGATCTTCAATCTTTTCATCGATTTGATTTTTCACCTCCTGTAATTTCAGATCGGTGTTTAAACTTCCATCCATTTTTTCATCCACTTTTTCCATTTTTGCTTTCATTTCTCTAAGTAGAGCTGCGGTATTTTCAATTTCGAATTCAAATAAATCCGGATCTCTTCCTTCTTCTCGAAGAGCTTGTTCAAGCCGTTCTTGTAAAACAGTTTTTTTTTCAAGAATTTTCCAGTCCGCTCTCGTCCAATTCATCACGCAGCTCCTTCACTTTCAATTCAACTAGCTTCATTTTCGATTTTTGAAAATTTCCGCTTCTGACACCAATTTGTTACGACTTCGGTGTTCACAAATTTAAACTTTATTTATTTTCTTAAACACTTTAATATCTACGGTCATTACACACAATGAAAGTACAATAACATCGAGCTGTACACTTAACTGACAAAATAACACTTAAACGTTAATAAATTCGCTTGCTAGGTTGTGTTCATAAACTACACCTTCGAGTGCACCCTGGGTGTATAATCGCATCTTTCTCACTTACAAGTTTTTAGTTATTTTGCGTCTCGCTCATCAGTTTTAAGAAGTCTAGTGTTTACATGATTTCCATGACAACGAGATCACTTTTCACGTCCCACTTTTAAGTAGGGTAAAGAAAATGTGTTTGTTGCTATGGAAACACACGTCTGATTTAGTACTTTATGATTCTTATGTGAGAAGCAAAATGTATAAATACATTTATGCGAGAGAGATCACAATATTACCCGAGAGTGACCCTAGTGTAATTTATGAACACAACCCTACACATCGCCTTCTAAGTAAGACTGATTTGAAAATCGCGCTTGCTCTGGGTTTTATAACAGCCAGCGCTGTTTCGAGAATGATGCCAGAATAATGCTAGATTTTTCGAGTAAATTCGGTGTGGATCTAGAATAGATTAGAATCTTGTCTGCGTCACAGGTGGCGCGACCAGTATATAAAAATAGAATTTACTTCTCATAATGTAACAATGATTTACTTAAGCGTCAAACCTTTTAAGGCCCGGTTTTTCAATCGCATGTTAACTTTAACCTTCAGTTTACTCCCATAAGAACACAATTGTCGCTATGGAAATAAACCGAAAGTTACAGTTTAACTTGATATTGAAAAACCGGGCCTTAAACGTTTAAACGTTTCATTACCTGTTAATTAGGGTTTCTTTTTTATTTTGACTTTTATGTTTTCTCTTTGTACTTTGTTCTTGGGTGAAATATATAAATAAATTTAAAAAAAAATCATGGTGCAACTTACCAAAATATATTTTAAATTTATTTTGAATGATGAAAAATAAATCTTCTAAATTAGTTTTACATCTTTGTAGTTATTTAGTTGTTGTTCATAACTTCAATTTTATAAACTAGAAGAAATTGAATTATCTGACAACAGAAATGTTTTTGTAAGATATCGTCATTTGTTTACCCATGTATGTGGAAATATTTATAGACGACGCTACATTATTTACCGTAAAACAGGTATCATTTATTGTTCAGCAATTGAAAAACAAAATTTGACAGCTGTCATGCAGTTGTCTTAAATGTATTAAAAGCGCAAGATTGTAACAAGTTTCCAACAATTACCGTAGTCAAGGGCGGCTGTGGCAAGTGACATTAATGTCGATTCGTCCTTCACATCGCTGAATTGACGTCTTAATTATTGCCTGTCAAACAACAAATAAATTCTTGTTACGTATTTAATGTTCTATTGCAATTTGGAACAATAATTAGTTAAAAATGTTTGATTCATAGCCATCCAGGATTACAATAATTGTTGCACACAAACATGTTGGTTTTCTCTGCCTTTTCATTTGATTTTTTGACCAATCAAATCCGACAATAAACACCGACGCTATTCGCATAGGCGTTTTAGACTCAGCTTGTATGTAATTTGTTTCGTATTTTTTCTTATGAGCTGGCATCAAAAATTCTAAGTTGTGTCACTCTTGCAGCTGATGTGTAATATCAGCGATATGTTGACTGAATTTTTGTCCATATAAATATGATCTAAGACATCGCTATAGAAACCAAAACTGTTTGAAAATACAATTTTTTTTGAAACTGTCAGAGTTTTAATAATAATTATGACTGAAGAAGTAAGTCACACAAAATCGTATAAACTATCCCATAACATAATTCTTACACTTTAAGACAGATCCTGCCAAGATTCTTCCAGGAACAATACCGGTGGATCCTCGTTTTCCAAATCAGAACCAGACGAGATTCTGTTTCGTAATGTTCATCGATTATCACCGATGCATTCGACTTTTCAATGAAAGTCACAAGGACTGTGATTATTTTAAAAGAGCGTACCAAGCAGTTTGCCCCAATTTTTGGATAGAAAAGTGGAATCAACAGTTAGAGAACGGAACATTTCCTTACACTTTACCCAAGAAGAAAAACGAAGCTGAATAAGAATTTCTTGCTTGTTAATTAAACATTTTGACTTTTATATTTTCTTGCATAAGAACTTAGACCAAATAAATATTAAATAAAAAGGTAATTCTAATAACAATATTTTATTTTATGTATGTGTTAAACTTGTCAGAGAACACACTCCGTGTCGGCACGTTTGATCTTTGCCTAGTAGTTTCGCTGACCTCGAACCAGTTGTCCCTTTAAATTGGCGTGGCGAAATACGCGGGAAACTAATCACTAAGCCTCGTGAAAAATGTACGAAATCGCCCCACTACTGAACGAGCAACACAGCCCAGCGGCGTGTGATGTCGTGTTTCTGAGCGCTAGTCGCGCTAAGGCGGCAATAGTTGCCCGTAACGAACCTGCACTGCGAGTCGTCTGTTTGGTGGGGGAACATTCGTGACGTTTTGTACAAATTCCACGAGCCTTACTAATCACATAATGCTTGTATCTAACCGCTGAGTGAAGGAGTTTAAAAAGAGGCGCAGCCGTATATATTTTTTCGTAGCCAAAGCAGAATACGAGATTAGTTTGGTCGTAAACCTTTCTATTTAAATGCTAGGATCCGATATTTCTTAGTCGAGAACCTATTATTATTCGACGTACTGCCATTGAGTATATAGGTACTATTAAGAGAGATCGTGCGATGGGTTTCAGCATACGTAATAAAATGTAGGCGAGAGGAAAACAACGTGAAGAGAGTGTGTATGTAAAATGCTGCCGCTGTCGGACAGTTTTGAACTGCTATGTTTGGGTTTGATGCATCACTTGTTGGATGACGAGTATCAAATTTCACCGATAGATGATACGCGTTTCTGAGGGGCTAAAGGGTGAGGGGAAGGAACTGTCAGTAGGCGTGTCGCTGATGAACCCTCACCAAAAATTTTTACGAAGACAAATGCATGTATTCTGTCGCCGTTGAAATTTTCCGTATGCATTCAGTGTTGACTAACGAGTTAAGAATAACAGGAGAGCTATAACAGTAGTTCCTCGTCCAAACTGGTCATTAAATATGGTCGCTGTGTGTCATAGGGCCAGTTCTACGTATAAAACGAGTTAACCACTCGATCAAACTTAAAGTTTTCAGTAGTTTCTCGTCCAAACTGGTCACTAAATATAGTCGCTGTATGTCATAGGGCCAGTTGTATAAAATGAGTTAACCATTCCATCAACTTTCCTCCACAATTAACTTGACCGAGTGATTACCTCGTTTTATACAACTGGCTCAAAGGCGCACACAGTCGTTTTACAAAATTCTGGAACGTCCACAAAACCCACAGTTCAACATTGTTTATAAAACACTTACTATATTAGGTTTAACTAAATAAGATGCGAGAAATGTCAATTGTATTCCTATGTTGTTTTGGTCGCAAATTACACCTCCTAGAGCAACTTGGGCATATAATCACGTCTCTCACTCACGATTTTTAATATATTTTGTGTCTCTCTCATCTGTTTTAAGAAGTCTTGTGTTTACATATTTCCTTAACGACAGGAGCATTTTTCACACTGTACTACCGCGGCCTTATAATTTCGCACGGTTTAATTTTCCGCTGTAAATATGGCTTTCTTTGACGGCTTGTCAAAAATAACAATTTTAAACGTCAGATTTCAAATGTAATGCTAAAGTTGTAGCAACACTATGTCAAATAACGTGCTTTCTGAAGGAGAGAAGGGTTTTGCAATTTGCAAAATTAGAAGATGATTAGTCGCTACTTTTATTCTATTATTTCAGTTTTAATACCTTTATTATCTTGCCGTTCTTAAAGTTCTGACTTTTGGTTAAATGTCTTTAGTGTCAAAATTGAGGAAAGAGCCTGTTCTACAAAACTATAATTTAGAAAAATTCTGGCTACTTGATAATAAATCGTGCGAAATTTTAAGGCCGCGATAGTACCACGCGGTCATTTAAATTTATAATTAGAGTAGGCTATGAATTTTGAATTAGTTTGGCAACACTAATTATTGACAGCTTTATTTGAGTTTGAATTGTCAAAGTGATGCTTCAAAATGTTTAATTAATTGCCGGGGGCGAACACTTTGAACATTTTCTATGGTTGTCACTAAAACGGTTTCACTTCCTTTAAATTAAAGCGATTGAACCCGATGAGAATCCTATAAACGTCAAAACATTTACATAACCTCTAATCTAGACAGCGAGTCGATTGGCAAGGTGCACAACTGTATAAAAAAATCCCGCCTACTTTAATTATTAATTTAAATGATCGCGTGGCACTTACAAGCACTGCTGCCAGGTCTAGGGAAATTTACCTAGGTCTAGGGATATTTGTACCACAACAGGAAAAAGGGGAGAAATTTATTATTTTATCTCAAATCTAGGGATATCCAAGTATTGACGTCTGAAATGTTATTATCCAACTTTCCAGTATTTTTTTTATTATTTTTTTTATTTATTAGTTTACATTATTGCTCAATGGCTTTGTTAATACAAAATTGCAAAATTCGAATGTTTTTATTTACCTAAGAAGGTAGTTTTCAACAAATTTAGTAGAGAGGAGAGAGAAGAAAGTCTAGGGAAATCTAGGGAATTTTTCGTGAGAATTCTAGGGAAAAGGAACACGTCGCATCTGGCAGCACAGCTTACAAGTGGGATGTGAAAAGTGCGTCGTTTTTGAGACAAAAATTCTCTTTTACGCTTTTTCCCTGAAATTGTCAAGATTTGCCTTAATTTTTTTGGACAAAACGAAACACCGATTCTTTATTTCTGTTACCATTATATTACAGTTTTGACATATATACCTACTGGCACTTACATACATACTTTTAAAGAGCTTATAAATAAACAGTATGCCTTAAATAAAGGCATGTGAATCGTCATGCGTTACGCGCATGCCTATAACTTTTCGATTCTCTTATTGTCTAACGTAAACTTATTGTAAAAGCAAAATTATATGACATGGGGCTGTCGTCATTATTTATAAAAGGATCCAATTTATTTAGAAAAACAATGTTGAATTCCTGTCAAATTTTGCTACAAATGCTGGGGGGCGTTCAAGTTTTACGCCGAACGTTACCGGATGTTGTGTTTGTCGTTCACAAATCAACGCCGACTATTTTGTCAAGCGTTCATATTTAATGCCAGACGTCGTCGGACAGAGCAACTTTTTACCTATCTTTAACAGATGGGTAAAAATTGTCCCGCATGCGCAAAAGTATGTTTTGTGTTATTGCACGTGTTGTTGTCTGTCGTGCTAACCTACGTATCCGTTAAAAAACAACACAACAAAACAAATAGCAATATTGAGTATAATGGAAAATAATAGATTGCTATCTCTATTTGATGCAAGCTCTGGCCAGACATACAGGCCGTATTCCAGTGAAGCACCGTGTTACAGTGCCGTACATGTACGTGATATCGTACGGTGCATTTCTCTTGGAACAGAAAGTGCAGCAAGTGTTTATGTACCGTTACTTTTGCACTTTCTGACGATTAACGCCTAACCTAAATTTTTAAATGAACATAAGATACAAGATGGTAAGTTTTTTGATTTTCGCAATTGAAAAGCCTCTAATTAAAAAAAAATATTTATAGGATTCATACAATATGCTAATATATGATTGTTTAATAAATGAGCTATCTACTAGTGATGAAAGTGAAGATGAGACATTTCATAAAATTCTTTTAAACAGCAGCAGTGATTCTGATACTGAAACTGCTTTAATAAACAAATTAAGGTCAGATAAAAAAGAGGTAGTTCAGCAGAAGAACAAAATACAGGATTTTGTAACAGAAGTTGTTTCAAGATATACTGACATTGATTTTAAGAATAATTTTCGTTTAAGACGTTCTACAGTTGAAATGTTATGTGTACAGTACAGTTCCACATTTTCACAATCTTTACATGGAGGTACAAATTTAATAAGTTATAAAGATCAAATTTTAATAACTCTGTGGTATTTATCAAATAAAGAACCCTTCAGAACAATTAGTGACCGCTTCAGTGTCAGTGAAAGTTCAGTATTTCGTGTAGTCATACGAGTAATGTCTTGGCTGAATTCCTTAAAAAGTTTTTACATTAAATGGCCAACTGATAGTGACATTGATTCCATAGTTAATGGATTTAAAAATAAAAAAGGTATACCAGGAGTACTGGGAGCAATAGATGGATCCCACGTACCTATATTAAAACCAATAAACAATCAAGAAGATTATGTGAATAGGAAGGGGTTTCATTCCGTTCTATTGTAGATCACAAACGAAAAATTTTACACGTTACCTGTGGTTACCCTGGAAGTATGCACGACGCCAGAATGCTAAGAAAATCAGATATTTTTGAAGCAGTAGAAACCAGAGGAATAGAACATTTTTTTCCGAAAGAAACGTTTCTTTTGGGTGATAGCGCTTATCCTACTTTACCATGGTTAATACCACCTTTCAAAGATAATGGGCGCCTAACAGAAAATCAGCGTAATTTTAATTATAAACACTCATCAACAAGAATGCCCGTTGAGCAGTTTTATGGACACCTTAAAGGTAGATTCCGCAGGTTAAAATTTGTTGAGATAATGGACATAGAAAAAATTTCTCAGGTAATTTTATTTAGTCATTTATCAGTTATGATAATACATTTTCCTTTTTTGGATTATAGGTAATACTTGCCTGCTCTGTACTGCATAACATAATAATTGTTGAAGAAGGTGATGATGATGAATATTTAAGTGATCAAGAAAATATTGAAGTTGAAGAATTTGATGGAGAAGCTTTGGATATCCCATTCCCTCAAGACAGAAGGCAACGATTATTCCAAACAATGTACAATTATAATTAATAAAAAAATACATTTTTTTTGTTGTAGTATGTATATTTATTTTATTTTGAAAGATACAATTTACGAGTTAATAACTTTACTTAATAATAACTTTTCCAATAAGTCTATCTTTTTTTTTCTATTTTCATTTTCTCTTCATGTCTTTTTGCTCTTTCTTTTGCTTTCATTTCTTCACTCTTCTTCCATTCCTCAAAATAATCCTGTTTTAGTTTCTTTTTTTCTGTTTCCAGGGTCTCCTTATACTTCAAATACTTATTCAAATCATTTTCTTTTTCCAACTTGCGTTTTTTCTTTGTAGTACTTGTGCTTGAAGTAGTTGTAGAACCGGCAGAAGGTAATTGCACGTTATTTGAAGGTGTACTCGGAGAAGTGTTACATTCAGTAGTTAGCAATGATGCTTTGCAGATAGATGAGACAACGTGAACTGGATTTATAGCCTTACTTTTGCCAAATATATCGTCCATCTCCTCAAAAAATTCGAATTTCATATACCCTCTTCCTGTTTTATTTTTGTTGTCTTTTATTTTTTTATAAGTTCTCAACAAAATTTTATTTTGTGCCTGAACTATTGTACACCTTACATCCATTACTTTTATCGAGTCCAGAATTTTTTTCCAAGCAACACGTCGTTTAACAGGATGATTCAAATCATCTTTATATTGTTTATACACACTAAGCAAAATAAGTACCTCTGATCTGGTCCAAATTTTACACTTTTCATTGTTACCACCTCCATCAGTTAACAAACTGTCTTGTGTATTAACATTGTCTTCATTTTTCCTTAAATCTTCATCTTGCAGCTTAATCGTATCATCCTGTAGATCATCTTTTTCACTCTCACTATGTTGAGCAAATATATTTTCATCAGTATCTTCCTTGTTGTTAAACAAGCATGAATGAGTTGCTATTTCTTCCACACTCAAATTTTTGTAACAAATTCCACATTCGTACTGCTCTTCCATAGTTTCCTATAAATAACAAATGTAATTAAAACTTTAAACTCCGCAAAAAGTTTTAACATTTCAAACACAACAATTCAACCAACTTTGTGTTAAAATTATCCACAATTTGAACTTATTAGGTAATTTAAAAATAAACTTTACCTTGTCTCTTCAGCTTCTATAATCTGTAGTCGCAAGTAGGGTTATGTTTACAAGTAGCGCTGATGTATCCGGCAATTTTTCAAGGTACACTTCTGGAACAGTTACAATACCGTAATTCATCTACACCGACCTTTGGAATGCTACCAGTACATGTACTCATGTGCACGGTACCTCACTGGAAAGCGGCCACAATGTGCTTATATCTGTCCATGATTATAATAAAGCCATTGCAGGTACTTAAAGAGATTAATTATCTTAATACAAAGGACATACTTTGAATATTTTGCCATAATTGTGGATCTGATATTCAACGCTATACCCGTGCTATACTTTAATTACCCGACCTTTGCACATAACCTATAATGTAAACACGAATGAATACTGCTATCAGCTGTTTTGAAGCGTTTTGGGCGTTCACAAATCAACTACGTCCGGTACGTTACCCGACGCTTTTCCTAAAACAACCGGTTGTGAAACTTGAACGCCCCCCTGCAGTCCCGTGTAGATGATGATGTTTACTATACGTAGAAAAAAATTTGAATTAATACAATGAATATTAATTCTGTTATATTGATTGTTTATTGAGTATGTTTTAGGGCTTTTAGGCGTATATCGGGAAGGAAGTCGGGCCCCTTAATCTCAAAAATACTATTTTACTGTCATACATATGATCCGAATATAAGGACCTGTGGGCGGAGCTTATTTGCGCAGCCTTATGTGGCAATAGGTTTGATTTGATTATTTCGACTTTTGTTCACCTAATTCTACAGTTTCGCAAACCGTGCATCAGTTACTTTATTTACGGCTACGGCATTTACTGGGCATGTACGCCAATAATTAATTTATAATCATTTTTAATAACTAACATTTTTACGTTTGACACTAGAGGGCACCACGCATAATAGTAATCTGTAATCACCAACTGTACTAGACTCTTACAGACTCTCATAGCGACACGCCATCTATATAACGACTCAACTAACAGAAGAGTTCACGAAGAGCCATCTATCCAGCGACTCACTTTTAGGTATACGCATTTTTACCCGTCGTGATATCTCTTATTAGTACCTATATGTATACTCACTGGTACTGCGTTGCCTAGTTAAGATATAAAATAATGCGAAATGTTCCTTTCCTTCCAATAATGAACTCCCATATTCATTCCAACATTTCGGCATTGATTTATTTTAGAAATAAGTGTAAAGCGCAAATCGTCTAATTTCCACTTACCTACATTGCTACAAGATAGCAGCACTAGAAATTAGACAGCGGGGAGCAGAGAGACACCCGTCTTTCCCCACTGTCAAATTGTGTTCCCGTGGCAATATTGCATAAGGCTTGTGTATCTTTATACTAAACGGTGAGCAAATAAAAATCAGATTAGAGTAGGCAGACGGTGCAAAGAAAATGCATGTCTGTGATTAAATAAAAAGTCAATAAATTTGACAGTCCATGAATGTTTTACATTAATTAACTTAGTTAATCACAGACATTGCACCGCCTACTCTAATCTGATTTATAGTTGCTCACTTTTTATTTCTTCAATCAACGGTCTAACAGAATTCAGCCTTTGAAGCGGCTGCTTGATTTTCTATAGCGTTGACGTTAACGAGAGCACTGCTTAGAGCGGCAGCAGAAAATTATAGCCTAAAAATTTTCACTGACTGCTGTTAAAGCGCTTTCGAGGAACAAATTCGATTAATACACGAAAGGACATTTAAATTGGCGTAAATTTTTTCTCTTTTCTAATTTGCACTTCCTTGTTCAAGTTCTAGTATACTGATAAAAATGGTAGTATTTTGCATTAAAATTCAATATTATTTTAAGTGAATTTTTAATACTACATAGAATTCTATGTATTATTACTTAATAATTGTAAAAAAACATGAAATTTTGATGTAAAAGTGATGTAATTTTACCACCACTTTTAGTTAGGTCTGTTCGTATAGCATTTTTGACTAGTCTGAAACTGTCAAATATATTCGCCCATCGAATTAACCATCGCTTTCAAGAGCTATATTAAATGTGAAACTTGGATCGACGCATGCTTCTGAGAGTTTCGGACTTGTCAGAAGCTGCTGTAAGAACAAAGCTGTTATCTACTGTATGCTTAAGTGTACTAATGTTTTGTAGATTATCAAGACTGTTTAGCTGATGCTGATGGTTTTTAATTGTAATTTTAATTCGAGTTTATTTATCAAAATCTTTTAAAAATTTCCTTGTGATGTTAATTTTAGATTGTAAAGTGTCACTTTTTAAAAACCAGTGCATAAAAAGCTCTTTATAAACCCTAGAATATAAAAAGTAGAATGTAAAATGGGTAGCTTATTTTTAACTGCTTATAACATAAACAAGTCAGTTGATAAAAAATGCGAAATTTGTTTGGTTGTAGAAAAAATATTGTATACAACACGTGTGTAAACGTATTTTTTTTAATCTCGTGCTACTATTTGCGATCTATCTTACACACTAGTTGCATAAGTAACTATAGACTTCTCCTACAGTTTATTAGTATTAGACTGAAGTGTTTAAATCACTAAAGCAATTTACATTTAAAAAATTATATCGTCCGTAAATATAGAATTTTCCAAAAGTTTACCCGACTAAGCCCCGATTTTACAATCGTCGGATAAACTGAGTATAACACTATTCTTGAAATAACGTGACGTAGATATGGAGGAAGGTTAAAGGATATTCGGCGAATAGTTTATTCTGTCTTTACTCCACGATTGTAAAACTGGGCCTGACTGTAGGTATCATACATAAAATAGTGAAAAGCGGACTAGTTGCTTCCAGAAGTAGGATGAAATGGTATTGATGACAAATTGTAAATTGGTATAGACGTTGATCTGTTAGCGCAATAAGTTTTAATAAATAACAACTTCCACTTAAAAAACTCAATTTGCATAGTAATATCCATTGATTTATTATCAAACGCCGCACCGTGCTAAAATCAGAACAAATCGTATTAATCTGTGACTTATTTTTTGGAGATTGTATTATGTATTCAACAAAATGACAAAGATTTGTGTATGTTGATTTTTTAGGAACTAAGCAATGTTGATTCATTGATATAAGACTGTATTACGTTATCAAATTTGGACATTCCTTATATTTCTATTTAAGAAAGATCGTTTGCAATTTAGCCAAGTATTTTTGAAGCTCTCTGTGTAATAAATGCCAATGATTTTGAAAAAATTATAATAGTCGTGATACTATTATAGCACACGTGATAATTTGGAAGCCTTTAAAAGTCGAATTTAATTTTAAAAAATTATATATAAAATACTTATTCTAAAATAATCACTTTTGAATTCTGGGGTTGACTGCAATCAGACCTTTTTCTCTTTACATAAACTTCTTTTGATTCAAACACTTCTTTCAAATATTTCTTGAATGATGCACTGCTTGGCATCATAGTTACTATTTCGCTGACACCAATGACTTCATGTCCTTTCTTTAAATAACAGTTAACACTGTACGCTGTATAACTTTTTGATTCTTTAAGGAATCCTTTCAACAGCAAATGCCCTACTATATTTTCTGCCAAGTCTTTCTTGAGTTGTGGCTTGAAGGACTTGAACCACATATCGATTAACTTAATCAACGTAACATTAATATCTTTTGCAGAGGCTTCATCGATGACTTTGTATATCTCCCCGCAGGCCTTAATGATGTTAAATGTAGCAACGTTTTGTATGTGCAAACAGTTATCGCACATATTTTTACAATGTTTTTATAATGTTCACTTGCTCTTCAAAATGTACTCCTATTAGTTCGTGTCTGCATCTAAAATAACTTTATTAATTAAACAATAATTAATTATTTTAAAATAATTACTTCTCCACGTTTAAGCAATACTGTAGGACGTCTGTGACATTTTTTATTTCTGTTTTTGAACTGGTTAGTCCACTATGTCTAAAATAGTCTGCCATTCGAAACAGAACAATACAATCGGCAGAGTTTCCATCTCTTCCAGCACGTCCACTCTCTTGATAAAGAGCTTCCATACTTTTAGGTACTGAATGATGGATCACGAAACGCACATCGCATTTATCTAACACAAATAAAAATAAAGCACTTTCGGAATTAAGACATGTGAACTTAAAATTAATTATTTCACTACAGAAAATCACCCATTTTTTACATGTAGTTACAGTTGAAATTTCAATTTCACTAATGACAAATATGTCATTGGTGACGTCGGTGACAACTGTTTTTTTATATTTCACACTTAAGACTGGCTGACCCTGTGCTGACCCTTTTTGCATTTTCTAATCTGCCGAATCTGCGCCTAATATGTGTACAACCAGAAATATATGTCAGCAATGACTAGTATAAGAAAATAAGTTATTCATTAAAAATATTAATCAAAATGAACTGACTTTCAATATTAGGGGAAACGTGTTTTGAAAAATATAAAGTGTAATTTCCCAACAATTTTATGCTGTTTCGTATAAGGAAAAACAATTAAAATGACGTAACTATATAATTTCTGTTATTAACAGAAATTATAATACATTCATTTATAATAAAAATGGAATTGATTCTTATTGCCCACCTGTTGGGGTTATGAGAACCATGAAAGAAGGCAAACCGACTGCTGTCTAAATAAATTTGTTTTAACAAATAACTGCTGCAGTTAATAAAATAAATAATACACTTTTCTTTCATAGCACAATATAAAATGTAATACTGGGAAAAATACGAAAACAATAATAAAAGTACTTTAACATATTTGTTGAAATATTAGGTGCAAAAATGACATATCCAATTAGTTTACAGTGTTGTCCTCGACATCTTCAACAACAAAACATACTTTTATAATATCAGGGATAATAAGAATCACCTATGCTGCCCTCATAAGCAGAAGTGCGGCATCTACCAAAAAAAGTGAAATTGACATAATGGTATCATTAGAAGCAGTATGCAGTGAATTTTTTTAAGTGTGGCCATAGGGATTTACATGTTAAAAATTTGACCTCATGTTAATGTATGTTATGGCACAAATTTGAAGCAAATTTTTATTTTTATTAATAATAAACATTTTTCTGCGAAATACACATTGCTAGAATAACAATAACATGTTCTATTTAATTATTTTCCGGTTAGAAGTTGAAATTTATAAGCATAGAATTAAACGAAGTCAAAAATCAAGATAGCTGAAATGTCATTAAGAGAAAAGTTCCGTTAATGTCTGTCTATTGCAAATTTATATAAAAAAAAGTCCGTTATTATTAAGCAAGCATTAAAAATATCAATTAAGTATGTTATAACAAGTTCCACTCATTTTTCAATGGTATGAAGAAGTACCGTATGATTTTTTAAATTTTAGATGTGAAAGCAAAACGTACCTATGGCATAAATTAACAAATACAACAATTTATTCAAAATGATATTTACAAAACTTCAAAAGGCATTCATAATTGAAACATATTTTCGCAGTAGTGTTCACCAAAGCGTATGTATGAAATAATTTAAGCTATAAATATTTTCCTCTTCACGGTCTCCCTTGATCTAAAATTTTAAAAATCATACGGTAGTTTTTACAAGTGGTAATAAATTAATGTTGCAATAATCAGTAATCACAGTGACAAATTATTAATAACATCAGCCTACATGGATTACATTCGTTCAATAATTTGTGTCTATTTTCTTCAATTTTTCACAGCAAAATAAAATTAAGGAAAACGTGTTAGGATATTCTAGCAAAAGTTCATCTACGACTAAATATAAAAATTTACTTAAAATTTGTCCCATAACATACATTAACATGAGGTCAAATTTTTAGCATATAAATCCCTATGGCTACACTTAAAAAAAATTCACTGTAGAGTTTTTTTCCACTTATACAGCACAAAAACGCGATATTTTCACTCAAAAACTGATATAAATATAATTTTTATATTAAGAAACACCGTACCTTCACAAATTATAAGTAGGATACCGGATAAAAACGCGGTATCTGTATAGAATTCTACTGGAATTCTAAACATAAACGCGGCATCTACTCGTAGAAGCCGCACTTTTGTATTGTTTTATGCATTTGCCGCGTTTATGCTTTGAGTGACACATCAACTAGCGCCATTATTTGAAGTTATACGTTATAACAGTTATTATAACGTAAATCTAAGAATTAACAAATATATCATTTATTGTATCAGTTGGTAATTAAATTGCATTTAATTGTTTAAATAATTATTGTTTTATTTACTATTCTATAATTAAACGGGTAAGCGGTCTTCTAATAAACTTTTTATTGTTATCTGCTAAGCCTTCGGTAATTTTTTGTTACCTTCCTCAAAGCAAATAATTCTAGTTATATTCTAATTACAAATTTCATCGATTAATGTTCAAAATATTAAATTTTAATATTACCCGTTTAATTGTAGAATAGTATAATCAACTAACGGTCGATACTCCTTAATTCGTAGTTTTATTTACTCGTAAGATATCCTTTTTTAATCGCTAGGTAGATACCGCATATTTATGTTTTTATTCATAATACTGCTATATTAACTAAACCTAGCAGAAGTGCAGCATCTACTTTTTTCCCCATATTTTTCATTTTATAGTTTAAATTTCAAATAATAATTATTACAAATTCCCATTAACTAAAACTATGCTTTAAATTTAAAAATAGTAGCTGTTGTGTCCCATTTAGTTCCAAATTATCGATTAATTATACTCAGGGCTATTATTTCAAAACTCTGTAACTAGTAGATGCCGCACTTCTGCTTATGAGGGCAGTATGGGTAATAATCAAAGGACGGACATTTGTATGGCTGTTCACGGTCACTTCGCCTCGAGGACTCAACGCGCACGTAAAGTAGCAAGTCCATGAGCGTCGGGCAGGAGCTGGGTCAATATATTAATATATTACTTTCAAAAAAGTGATTAATATGCTATAATAAACATAAAGTTATAATCCGTAAATTATAATTTCTTATTTTGAAAGAATTACTATATTTATTTAGAATTTAAACTGTAGTGATGCGAACACCAAATTTTACGCTCGGGATATTAAGACGACCAGCTACAATTCTATTGCCCCGTAGGGCGTGCCGCTCATGTGAACGACATTGAATTTCATCATTCCGTCCGTTATCTGGTAATAATAACTTAACTCTCATTACCCCAGATAGCATAACATTTTAGGATAAAAAGCATAAATAAACGAGAAATCAATTATTAGAAACGTAAAATATATTAACAACCTAGTAATATGAAATTAAAACATTGTCCAAAAAACAGTATCTGACTACTTACTTTCTCGATTAAAAATTACGAAAAATAACAACATAAGTCTTAATTTGAAACAAGTGCTCACTTTTATTACTACGCATTATTTTTTTGCGATAAATGGATATTTTATGCGTCCTGGGTGGGAAGAGGTACTGCTTCACCAAATTTCTTTTTTTTTTTTTTCGTTTGTTAGTTATACCTAAACCAGGTATTATTATTATTGCCCGCAGGCTTTCATTACTCCACGTTCCTCTACTATTAGTAAGCAGAGGAGTTTTGTCGGGAATAGAATGAGAGTGGGAAGATCAAACCATATACGACTCTTACAGCAGACCTCACTACCAAACTTGCAATCACTTGAATCGAAGATCATGTATTAGTTTACACGATTATACATTGGGCTTCGACACGTTTGATTTTTCTCGCAAATTTTGAAATATCCTAAAAAAATATTGTATTATTTAAGCGTATTATTCACTCGATAATTTGGTTTGTGAAAACGATTAATTTATTTGCATTATTCGCCTCTACTGGTTACGTATTTTTCGCCTGTTCGAAACGTTCCCACTCTCATCTGCCCGACAGCCGTCCTGTGTTTACTTATTAGTGCATTATGTCATTTAAGTCATTTAGAATCGCATTGTTTATTACTGTGATATATTTCTTTACATTTGCTGTTCATTTAGACATCGAAAATATAAATAAAGAAATTAAAAAACGGTGTTTATCAAAATTACCCGGGGGTATAATTTTTTTTTCTCTAATAAAATGAGTTAACCGCCCTAGAGATTTAAAAGGCGGGTATTTTGATGTATTAAACATTAAGACGAATCTTACCGTTTGCAATTTTTAATCTGCGCCTAATATGTGTACAACCAGAAATACATAACAGCAATGAATAGTATAAGTAAATAAGTTATTATTATAAATTAATTAAAATTAAAGTAACTTTTAATATTTCTTATTAATACATTGTTTTCACCGCATTATGCCCATTTAAGTGGTTGTATTTTCTTGGTCTAATAACCGTTACGATTATTTAAAACGATATTTAAATTATTTATTTTTTGTTTACATTAATACGAATTAAGCCCCCTCTAGAACAGCGGTCGGCAAACTTGGCCCGCGATAGTGTTAGGAAACAGCTATGACAATTATTGAAATATGTCCTTTCCCTACACGATCGCAATGTCTTCCTCTATAATGAGTTCCTCATGACAAGAAAGTATTTTTTTTACCTGCAGCCCGCTACAGACTCTACAGAAGATTCGCATGGCCCGCAGTCAGAAAAGTTTGCCGACGCCTGCTCTAGAATCGCATGCTTTATTACCGTGAAAATTTTCTTTTCATTTGCTGTTTATTTAGACATCGAAAATATGTATAAAGAAATTGAAAAACGTTGTTTTTCAAAATCACCTTCTCTACCGAAATTAGTTAAGCGTCCTAGAGATCTAAAAGGTGGGTTATTATGATTTATTAAACATTAATAAAAAGTTCATATTAATACCGAAAAAAGGGAAAAAAGTTTTTTTAGGTGGGTTAGATATGGGTTAGATAGCCTTAAAAAAGTTCATATTAAAACCGATAAAAGGAAAAAAAAAGGTTTTTAAGTGGGTCAGTCTAGTCCTTAAACAAAAAAAGAGTATGTAAACTGTTTTTTTAGAAATATATGAAAAAAAATGGATTTATTACCTATGCCCATTCCAAATGCGACAGTTGCCACTACAATTCGATACTTATTACTCAACCATTTTTCATGTGTAGTCTGTCTTAGGTCTTTATCCATTTCTGCGTGGTAACGTCCTACTCGTAAATTACGTTCTCGAAGTCCTTTTGAAACTTCTTCACAATCTTTTATGGTAGCGGTGTAAATAATTCCACTTTTGTCTTTGTAGTCGTTCAGAAGCAAATTTTCTAGCAATGACAAGCAATCGCTCGTTTCTTTTGGTTTTGATATTACCTAGTCAGAAATCAAAGGAATTGAAAAACTTTTCAGCAATAAATTAATTAACATTAATATACCGGGTGCACCACTGCAGGTAGGCATATCTGCTGATCACATATTGTAATCTAATATGCACAATTCACTTCAATAGCGAGATATATTGTGAGAACAATAATAGCTCAAGTCAAAGATGCATATGGAATTTAGAAATCTTACCGTAAGGTCCGTTTTCAGGCTCATGCAGTTTGCGCAAATTTGCTTAGGCTTACAAATTTGCACAAGTTGTTGCATGAAATTTTTTTACTTGCACAAGCTAGTAAGTTTGGCAAACTGACCGTGGATTATCAATTCAGTTCTTATTTATGCAAATTTGCATGCGCAAATGCATGCACAAATCCATTTGCGCAAATTGCATGAGCGTGAAAACGGACCATTAGACTAAATAAAGATGTACAGCCGAATTTAAAAAAAAAGGGAAATAAAATCTTTCCAATTGTAAATTTGATTCTCTTTATCAATTAATTGTCTACTTGACAAATGCATACCTTTCATGACACGAAGTGACATACAGTCAAATAATTATAACCTATTTCTGATAAATCATTTTCACAATTTCACACAACGAAAATATTGGAAAAAAAACCTGTTAATCTTTTTTGACATTTCCCGATATTTTTGAATTCAGCTGCAAGCAACATGAAATGTTTAACTGCTATAAAACATTTAATTTACATAGTACATACAACGCTATTAGAGGGCTTTCAAATAAAAAAATCTTTTCAGGCAGTACATGAAAACATTTGATACAATGAAATTTTAATGGAGTAAAAGAAAGTTATAGCCTGAGAAGTTTTTTATTTGAAAGCCTGTTACTTTTTTATATATGAAACTAACAAAGGTAACAAATTCATACTCCAAGGGTACCTTTGACATGGGTTTTTATTGTTCTCACTGGACAATTTAAACTATGCCGCCGAATTATACCGATGTAAGATGTAAGTAGTTTGCCTACTTTGAATGACGAACCCAGTACGTAGTATAAAAATACAGTGAATCATCATGAGCACTTGACATAGTACCCGGTACTGCAAGGCACATGTTCTTGATACTTATTTTTTCTAATACAAGGTTTTAACATAACATGTTATCATAAAGTCCCGTCACCTCAGGAGGCCTTGGATGTGTAAGGGCACGTCTTTTCTTAGAAAACTGAATGACGTTTATAATTTGTATGTGTCGCATTAGAATTCGACAATATGAAACGACGGGTAAATCTTTGCCGTCAGCAAAATGGGCACCATTTTCAGCAACTTTTATGAATATGCTTTAATATTGGAATTTTTCGTTAATATACACGTTTCTTTAGCCTGTAGCGTTTTGATATGTGTCGATTGATTAAATAGAAATATCATCCTGATTAATCAATTACTTTAAGAAAAGACATGCGTTCACACTTCCAAAGCCTACTGGGGTGACGGGACTTTATGACATGTTACATTCCAGATCGGCATATATTACGAATAGTGCCTTATGGGTCGAATCTGCTAATATCTGTAGCAACCGTAACATCTGTAAGCCTATAAGTCAATTATTAAAAATTGGAATTTTGAAGTTCTCAGTTTGATATGATTTCTTATAAGTCTCTAAGATAATACCACAGAGACTTACGAGTAATCCTAGTGACCTAGGAGAAATCATATCTTCAAAATAACTTCAAAATTCCATATTTTAATAATTGAGTTATAGGTTTACAGATCTTACGGTTGCCCCAGATACGAGCAGAATCGACATATTAACTTGTATCTAAAATTTTTAAATTTTAAAGCATTATTTTTATCTGAAGGCATTTTAATTTTGCATACATTTAATTGATCACAATCTATCGCGTGTTTATACAAACGCTCTTGTAGTTAGAAATGTATAAGGCCAAATTAATTGTGGTTTCAATTTTTTAATAAAGGAAACAAACGAAACAATGAAAAATTTATCAAAATCATATGACACTCGACTATTACAGAAGATCCGTGGAGACACTCTATACAGCCTGCGGCATTTAACCAGGTTTCTTCATTAATTTTGAAAGTACGGAAAAATGTTTTATATAAAAATATCATCGTTTCAAGCTCCGCATAATTTAAAATTATTTTCAAATATACAGGCTGTTCTAATTTAGCTATATGATGTACAACTTCGTTATTTTTAATGGAACAGCCTATGTTTTATAACGAATTTGAGCTTGTTAGGTTATTTTATGGTAAGTTTGATAAAGGTTCCCTGTACCTAACTCCTACAGTTTTTAAGATATTAGGCTTTGTTTATGGTTTTCGAAAAATAGAGAAGTAACTTTTATAATTAATATCTCATGAAGCAAGAAAGATAGAAAGCAGATATTGTGGTACTGTTACAAGCTAAGTGGAAGGTACCTACCGCAGTAACAAAATTTACTTTTCATTAAACAGGTATTCAGTATTTCCATTTCGACAACAATTAAATCAGTAAGGAAGTCTTTATCATTAACAGAAATTAATTAAAACGCACTTCACCCACCTACGACTGCATTTTGCAGCAAAGTTGCGTATTTTGGTGCTGAACAATAATCCGTTTTGATAAATCTTCTACGATTTGTAGTTTTTGAAAGATTAAATTAGAAAAGTTTCAGGACGTCAGCTGCTGGATTTTATGGCAACATCAGAAAAGCAAATGACTATCAGGTATTCGAGATTTTCAATTGTTTTCAACTTTTTAAAATATAACGTTATATTTTTTAACATCGCATCGCGTTCAAGGCGTCAAATTAATTATGTCTCTAAAATATTACCTTCCAAGGCCTACTATTTGATATTTTTAATATGAACTAAATTTCAAGAACTGATTAATCAGAATAGTTAACAAAACTGACAATTTGAAAACAATTTCGATGTTCTCTTGTTTCAACGCACACCATATTGTGTTCGCCAACAAGAAAGTTGTTGTTGCTATGCACTTCCCGCGAATACCAATGTTTATTTAGTAAATAATTCATAAAATAGTAGGCCTTGGAAGGTAATGTTTTAGAGACATAATTAATTTGACGTCCTGAACGTGACACGATGGTAAAAAATATAACGTTCTATTTAAAAAAGTTGAAAACAATTGAAAATCTCTAAAACCTGACAGTCACTTGTTTTTCTGATGTTGCCATAAAATCCAGCAGGAGAGGTTCTGAAACTTTTCTGTTTCTAATGAACTGCATGAATAATGAATATGTATAAATTAAAAACATCTTAAAAATAAGAAATTATTGCAGAAAAAGTTAAAAGAATATTGAAATGTAAGTAGATAATAAACACAACTCTTGATATATCACAATAAATAACTTAAAACCCAGAAAATTATATCAAAATAAATTTAAACACTGCCACGCTAAAATACGCAGCCAACTCATGTTGTAACCCAACCCAGCTCTATCGGCGCTAGCTTTCTATCTCTTATGTTCATCGCAATACCTCTCACTCTTGTGCTAGCCAATCATCAAATCTTTGTTAATATTTATTAAAAAGAAAATTGTCGGCTTTTGTTGAAACTAGCCTACTAAGAAAAGAATGCACCAAAAATAATAAAAAAGGCATTTTATTCTATTAACTGTAAGAAATAAATCTAAGTATATATTTTTGAAAACAGAAAAAAAAATCTCCATTTAATGATGACATTGCCTGCTATGACATTTAAAAAAATATGACTTTATGCTATAACTCGAAAATTTAATTAAATATCAAAAAACAAACTACACCAATGAATTGTATTCCAAAAAGTGTCCTAATAATGTTAAAACAGTTTTTTAATATCTGCAGAAATAAACGAGATATGACTGATTGACGAAAAGTCGAAAATCTCAATGTTGGCTTATAACTCGAAAACAAAAGAAGATAGCCAATTTTTGTTTACATTAATGACTTTATCTCTAAAAAAAGAGATCGAGACTTGGCTACTAGTTTTTTTCTATCTCTTATAGTTACAGAGATGCCCATAAAAGACATCGAAATTGATTCACCCTGTACATAAAAATGAATGATGTATGTGTTCTTTTTTTATACATACAAACAAGCAACTGAAGGTTTTTCTTCAACAGATAATACTTTGATATTTGATATACCAGGTGGCAGCTGCTTATAGGAAGAAGGTAACCAACTGATAACTCAACTGATAATAAAGATACAGTTTAATTGTTGTAGTTTTAAGAAATTTAGTATGAATTTATACAGATTAAAAAATTCATTAATCAATGCCCGAATTTTATTTGAAAATTATAAATTTATTATAATTACTTCCTAATATACTTTACTGTGCAATAAAATTAATCACACTGAAATATTATGGTTTAATGCGGAAGAACAAATATAAAAACAAATGAAAACCTTAAAAGTGCCCTAAAAATAGTACCTAACAGAACTTTGCCTTACAAGTTGGCAGAAATATTATTTTTGTGATGTACAAAATATAAATATAATTACTATGCTTAATTTTATTGCACAGAAGTGTACCTAGTAAAATCTGAGAATTATTCACTATGTTTAATGCATTTATTATTCTATTGAGATCTTCATTTAATTTAATAATATTAAGAAATAACTCAATTAATTCCTATATTCAAACAAATGCTACATGCTACACAATCATTATTACCTTAAAACACAGGTTTGGTCTGTCAAAAGGAGCTTTTATAATTACAGAACTGGGAATATCCAACATATCTTGTATGTCCAAAAGAACAGCTGAAGAAGCTGTTGCAGTCAATCCTATCAGAGGAGTATTAGGAAACATTCCCTTTAATAATCCGAGATACTTGTAGTCAGGTCTGAAATCGTGGCCCCACTGCGAACAGCAATGAACTTCATCTAAAAGAATGAAACTTACAAAAGTTACAACATATTACAAAACGATCAATTAACTTGACTATAGTAATTTTTTACTAAATTGTGCACGTGCTTTCAATTACTAAATAAAAGTTTGTACCCTCTTTGGGCGAGATACCGCACTATAAAAAATTTTATGGTAAATTTACCTGAATAATCATTGGTTATTTGTGGCCAGCAATAATCATGGTAAAAATGGTAAATTTACATATATTGTTACCATTTCATGGTAAACCTACATGATTATTCAGGTAAATTTACCATGAAATTTTTTACAGTGTGGAAAGAATTAACTAATCTATAGCAATTTTTCTCCAAGTTTTTTTTATTGCATTAATTTGTTACGTACGTTTATGAACTAGGTACAATTTTTAACTTTTGTGTTTACATAGAAATTTGAAATTTACGGAGCAGAGATACTTAAAAATGAACTTTTCAATTAAATAAAATTTGACTTCCAGTCACTTCCGGTTATACCAGAAGTTGTTATCAACGCGCTTATTCTAAATGGCACGTTACACATTTTGTTACGTTTTTGCAACCTACATGTAAAAAATATGTAAAATTGCAATAGGGCAAATAAGATGAATGGCGGCCCTCTAAGGTTTTTTAGAAATTGCTGGTCAGAATTTTTTGTTTTATTACTAAATCTATCTAATAAAAGAAGCATGGGCTATTAATATATAGGGTGGTGATAAAGTTCCGCAACAAGCTCATAATTTCAAATTCAAATTCTTTATTAATTTAGGGCCCCCACAGACTTCGTTCAAATTCGCGCGAATTGGAACGCGCGGACATGTCCGAACGTGCTAAACACCTAGTGTGTGGAGAAAAAGACGGTACGGTTTTATCGATCTCTTATACGATCTTGTTTCGCGCGATTTGGTCCGCACGGTCCAATTCGTGCGAATTGAACGAAGTCTGTGAGGGCCCTAAGACTCGGCCATTAATAACAATGGATGTACACGTCAGTAGGGAAAAAGTGATACATAAAGTAGTTGAAATGTGAGCTTATATGAAGCCTGGGGTCATCGAGGAATTATCTTACAGAGTAGTATCCTTTTATCTTTTAAATATTTTAAAAGAATACAAATTATCAGTCCGCAGCGCCTTCGGCAATTTAATGTAAAATTTCAGGCCCATGTAAGTGGGCGATTGCTCGAACTTAATGGAATTGTGAGGTTGGAGTGAAAGCAAATCTTTTGTCCTAGTATTATAGTCGTGAAAACTTCAGTTCGTTTTAAATTTGTTAATGTTAACTTTAATATGTGTAGGCATTTATATACCGTGATTTTATTTCAATATGAAACATTGCTGTTCATATTACTATGGAAATTAATTCCAATTTTTTAAAATGTCGTTGCATGATCGTCGTTAGGGTTTCTAATGTCAAAATTTGTCCATTTTTAATTTGGAAGATTTGAACATCTGTCAGACGAAGAAAGTTGGTGAAAATGTATTAGGAAGAATGACCCCTGGACAAGTAACTATAAGTGCATATTAGTTACAACTTTTAGGATACTGCATGGAGGTAAATGAAAAAATTTTTCAAAACTTATTGTGGTTGTTTTGAATTAAAGAATTTCTATTTTCCTTATGTTTTAAGTTTACTTATTTTAAACAAGAATAAACTTATCTAATGTCATTGAAAAAATCGCTATTATTTTGTAATACAAGTATATCGAAATCACTAATAACAGAACAGGTTCATGACAGCTGTCATCTCATGTTCTATTTTTAAAAGGACAGTTTAATTTACAAATGTTGCTATGGATTCTCAGATTCGTACGTAACAGTCTTGTAAGAGCAATGTTTTATGTTAAAATAAATTCAAGGTATATAAAAAGCCCTAAGCGTCAACAGGTTGAATTTTTTGAATGTGTCCCTACAAGATTCTCTTGGCTTAAGATTAAATCTGTGGTAGGTAGTCAAAAGGGCATAAGTCGCATTTTCTGCAAAATGGAGTTATGTACCGGGTGTCCCAACGGTGTGTATTTCTCCTGTAGGAATGCCTACAGGAATAACAAGTCTATAGGAATAACAAGTAGAGAAAAAAAGATTAAGAAAGTTATACTAGACATCACGCGGCACATTTTAAAAGTATTTTCAACTATACATGATGTTCCAGAAACTGTTGGTGCATACAAAGTGATTTTTTTTTAATGGAACACCCTGTATATTCTTATAAATTTCGATGTCCCGTGGAGAGATGATTACAATAATATAAAGATATATTAATTTCGCTCAGCTATTTTCGTAAGAAAAAAATTTTTCTTCTAAAATTCCTTAAAAATTTACTAATTTTGAACTTATGTTGCCGACTATGGAGATGACACAGACTTACGAAAATATAACAAAATATTCTTAGGGCTTTTTTGAAAATATGAAAAAAGTTAAAATATCTTTTAGCATTATACAGGGCAAACAGTACTTGCGAAGCACTCAGTATCTCATTTTTTTTTAATGGAACGACCTATTTTTTATTTCAAAAATGGGTAGTTCTTAAACTTAGCTTTCTACTGATACCAGGTTATATGCCTATATTTCTAGCATTTCTTTCATTAGAAACTTGTTTTTACTACTATTTGAACAATTTAGCCTTCCATTTATAATTTTTGTATAGTAAATGAGCAAAAAGTAAATTCCAGAGTGTATTTATATCACACCTGAAGAAACGTCCAGGTCTACACATTTAACGTATTACAATACTCACATTGATACGAGAAAAACAGGTAAATATGTGAAAAAAATTTTTTTTCATGGTAGTCAGCCATGATTTCATATTTGAGATCTTATAATAATTCTGAATAACTTTTTCAAATAATATTTTCGCGTATCTTGAAAAATAAAGGTACTTTACTCTTATGTCCACTTCAAATATTTTTATTTCCTCGGTATGTGACCAGTGGTATCCCAGCGAAAACATGTACGTTTATTCAACGTTAATTTCACGCTGTTACGGTGGAAATAACGTTATTCGTTGAAAAATGCAACGTTGTTTTTTGGTTGAATTAGCAACCATAATTATACCACGTTTGTATAACGTGTTTCTTAACGATCAGTTTAATATGAACGTAATTATAACGTGAAATAAATATGTAATAATTTTGTCTTTTTACGACGTGATTTATACTATGAGTAAATGCGATGTATCTACCGTACGTTGATTACCATATTTTTTCAACGTTAATTCAACATCTACTATTCTAGGTAATAAATGAGAAAAAAATTAACGAAACTAATACGGTAGATAAATCATAATTTACAACTAAATTTTTAACCCACGTTTTATAACGTTATTTTAACGATTTAACGTATACCGAATAAATATGCGTTACAAAACGTGATGTTGACGTTAGAAAACACTTAATTTTACAGTGATTGTCTATCGTGTTCCACACCTTTGAATTCTAATTTTACTAAAAATCTCTGAAATATGAGGTTCTTCTCCATGCTTGGCAGCTTTGAAATGAAACGAAACAGGTATGAAAAGTACTGCTAATTTGCACATACGAGTCAACCATAACCTCTTTTTAAGTTGATATAATCTGTCAAATTTTTTCAAGTTAGTTTGAATTTCATGCCCAAAATCTGTGATTAAAAATACTAAAGAACGCAATAGTCAATCAATTATACATACATATTGTCACGAATACTCATTGGGGACAGCTGTATACAGAGTGGAAAGTTTAACTGGAATAAATTCTGTAACTTAGAAGATTACGATTTGTAAAAAAATTCTTGGAACAGGTCAATTTTTATTTTTAATGGCGCATATTACAAAGGAACTTTTTTAACTTTTTAATTATTTGGAGGGGTGAAACGACCCCTAACTATGTTTTGTTTAATGGAAGGATATGTTGAAAAAATTGGGAATACAGCTACGTTTTATTTTTTTATTTTTGTTTAGCAGTAAAAGGTAAAAAATAAAAAAAAGATTTTTTTTACTAAAACCGTTTTTAATGCCAAAAATTCAGGAACTCCATTTTTTTATTATTTGATAAGAAGAAATAAGCATTCCATATGGTATCGTATTGTTGTGTGCAGCCAATAGATGGCGCTGCCAATGCGCTAAATTTTTAATTGTACGTAATTACCTCACTGAAGTTTTTCCTAATAGGTGGATAAGAAGAAGAGGACCGATGACCGATTGAGTGGCCAACAAGATCTCCAGATCTCACCACTTTAGACTTTTTGATGGGGGTATTTAAAAAGTAAAGTTTATGTGACTAAACCAAACGACATAGCAGAACTTCAGAACTTCAAATTCTGCATGAAATTAGGAGAGTAACGCCGGAAATGTTACAAACTGTTAGGGATGGAATTTATAATCGATTAGGGTATTGCCAAGTGAGAGGTGGCGAGCATTTTGAACATCTGATGCGTTAAAATCGTTCTAGTCAAAAATTTATTTTTTATTCTTTCGCCTTTTACTGTTTAAGAAAAATTAAAAAATAAAAACGTAGCTGTATTCCCAATTGAACAAGCTTTAAGAAAAAAAATTACTCAACATACCCTTCCTTTAAAAAAAAAAGTTAGGGGTTGTTTCATCCCTCCAAATAATTGAAAAGTTAAAGAAATCCATTTATAATAAGCGCCATAAAAATAAAAATTGACCTGTTCCAAGAATTTTGCTACAAATGGCAATTTTCTAAGTTACAGAATTTATTCCAGTTAAACTTTCCAGTCTGTATAATTGTTAACGGGATCACTTTGCTGAACTACGGATAATGGATTAATTGCGCGGGACAGTCGATTGGGGACCGAGCGGGAAGGTGGCCCAATAGCGAAGGGTGCTCAATAAAGCCTAAAAATGGTGCGGTGGTTTTTCTGAAGAGGACCTTCCTTTTTAGAGCCGAGAACCGGGACAAAGTAAGCAAGTCTTTGTTATTCGGGTAAACTACCTAAAGTGCCTTTAGCCCATACCTGGACGGAACCGTCTACCGAGAGCTACGTTTACTCCAACAGCTGAATTTATTGCAAGCGCGAAGAGAGCGTGACAATATTGCGGTGTTTATGAGCAGCATGTAATTTTTTTTAAATTTTCAAAGAGAAATAATTTTGTAAATAATAAAGTAAATTGAGAGTACTGTATTAAATGTGTTTTGTCGAATATTTTAAGTTAGTGTAAATATTTTTAGAAATAGGCGATTTAGAATTACATGTTTATTATAAATAAATTATTTAGAATTTTTGAATTGTATATACAAAGAAAATAAGCTTAGGATTGTAATAATTAGAAAAATTGATTTAATGATGTTATGATAATATGGATGTTAGAAGGAAACCGTAGGTAGTAACACAAAATCTTTTAACCGGACACTAAATCTCGCACTATACACTTAACGTTTCTCCGTCGTTCGACAGCTTCTTCAGAAGTGAAAAATATAACATGTTGTTATGTTGACAGAAGCTGTCGAACAACGGTGAAACGTTAAGTGTATAGTCCGAGATTTAGTGTCCGGTTAAAAGATTTTGTGATACAAATTTCATCGGACAAGAACCAACTTTAAATGTAGGTAGTAAGGAGTTCGGAAATTGAACGAATGAGGGCAGCGCGTAGCTATTGTAAGTTAAAGTCCCCGGTTCGGCTTTATTACCACTGCCTCTGCCCGCTTTACGAATCAGTCACGGAAGCGATACGGCATACGGAACTGGGGTCTCCAAGTAGCTTAGCGGTCTAGCCTAGCCGACTCGGCGGCGTGGGTTCGAATTCCACCATTAGCCATGTTTGTTCAGTCTAATGATTTAGACCCCCAGCTTTAATACACGTCGTAATTGTCTGATTAAACGTTACACGTGGACATTGCCGCGACATTTTATCGTTGTTTCAACGTAACCATAACATACGAATTCAACGTTTGTTACATGTTATTCTACAACGTTTTTTATACGTATGTATGCACTAGGATTTAACGTTGAAATACTGTGGACAAAGACGTTTAAAAGAACTTGATTCGAGCGTTGTTAAAACGTATCAATAACACACTAATTCAACGTTGATTAATTGTTGTTCTACAAAGTTTTTTACACGTGGACAGAGACGTTTAAAAGAAATTGATTGCCGCGACATTTTTTCGTTGTTTCAACATAACAATAACATACGAATTCAACGTTTGGTTACGTGTTATTCTACAACGTTTTTTACACGTACGTGTTTTCGCTGGGATTCGAATTTTGATATCTGCATTTTGAGTTTGGGAAAACATGAGTTCGAAATTTGTAAATTTTTAAGGAATTTTCGAAGAAAAAAATTTTTTTTACGAAAATAACTGAGTGAAACCTATATACAGGGTGAGTTTTTTTCGATGTTTAGCATTGGGATCTCGGAAACTAGCAGAGCTAGAGAGACGGTTAAATGGGGAAAGATTTGTAGTTTTAGGAGCCCAGTTTAATGCAGCTTTTGTTTTTTTCTTAAAGTTCATGGCTGGCTAGATATTTTGAAAAAACTGATTTTTTATAAATTCGTTAAATGCATATAGCTCGGTTATTCTTGATTTTAGAGAAAAGTTGCAAGACAAAAGTTGTACAGGATTATGTTCTTAATTAAACAGTCGAACTAAATTTTCCATATAAGCTCTTATTTTTCAGTTATGACATAAACATCAGTTTTTTTAAATGGAAACCATAGTAGGCCATGAGTGAAAAAGAAACGCCTTTTTTTACCTTTTCAACGATGTAACATTCGATATGGTTATTTAAAAAAACGACGGAGATACGGCAGTTTTTCTCTTTCAAAATTGTTAATATGGTTGGCCATGGAAACAAAAGTTTATTGACAAATGCAAATTATAAACGATGAGCAAATAAAAATTAGATTAGAGTAGGCGCTGCAAAAAAAATGTATGTCTGTGATTAAATAAAAGGTCAAAACATTTGACAGTCCGTGAATGTATTACATTAATTAATTCAGTTAATCACAAACATTGCACAGCCCACTCTAATCTGATTTTTATTTGCTCACTTATATTACTTTGACGTTTTGTTCGCCGTTTCTTTTTACATACGTTTCAGAATCAAAACTCTAATACCAACAATGGTTCAATATTTCAATAGCCTCCTAGGAGAACCTTCAACCTTTTAACAAATCTAAACTATCGAGAACAAAAATAAACTAAAAATATTTCTAAAGATGTTCGAAAAGACCACCATTATTTGCAATACATAAATTACACCACTTTAAAATCGAATTTACTGCTTTCCTAGTAGAACGTCCGTCATTAGGGGCTATTCTGTAACTTATTAACAGGCTGTTCAAATGTAAGGGTACGTTAAAATTCAAAATAGAGTCTTGTGATTCGCTGTTACTACGATAACTGTACTTTTTATTTAATCACAGATATACATTTTCTTTGCACCGCCTACTCTAATCTAATTTTTATTTGCTCATCGTTTATAATTTGCATTTGTCAATAAACTTTTGTTTCCATGGCCAACCATATTAACAATTTTGAAAGAGAAAAACTGCCGTATCTCCGTCGTTTTTTTAAATAACCATATCGAATGTTACATCGTTGAAAAGGTAAAAAAAGGCCTTTCTTTTTCACTCATGGCCTACTATGGTTTCCATTTAAAAAAACTGATGTTTATGTCATAACTGAAAAATAAGAGCTTATATGGAAAATTTAGTTCGACTGTTTAATTAAGAACATAATCCTGTACAACTTTTGTCTTGCAACTTTTCTCTAAAATCAAGAATAACCGAGCTATATGCATTTAACGAATTTATAAAAAATCAGTTTTTTCAAAATATCTAGCCAGCCATGAACTTTAGGAAAAAAACAAAAGCTGCATTAAACTGGGCTCCTAAAACTACAAATCTTTCCCCATTTAACCGTCTCTCTAGCTCCGCTAGTTTCCGAGATTCCAATGCTAAACATCGAAAAAAACTCACCCTGTATATATATAAATAGTTGTAATCAGCTCTCCACGGAATATCTAAATTTGTAAAAGTATATGGGGTGTTGCATTTAAAAAAATTCTCTCTCTATACACTACCATTTTTTGGAACACCTGTATAGCTAAAAATAATTTTAAAATGTGATGTCTAGTATAACTTTCTTAATCTCTTTTTTTCTACTTGTTATTTCTATAGGCTCCACAGAAGAAATACACACCGTTGGGACACCCGGTACATGAATGTATTCAAAAATGGTATTTCTTTGACCTGTAAAAAGGGAAAAAGTCTATAGTTACTATTTACGCTGCTAGATGGAAATCAATTTGGGCTTAGTTAACCTTTTCTGAAATTTGTGAATATTACGTCCAACATAAGGGCTTAACTATAGTTAATCCCAAGATACTTTCACATTCGGGCAATCAAAACGGCATAAGTAATTATAATTCCTTTTGTTGGCACGCCTTGGCAATGAAAAGCCTCATTAAAAATAATCAAAAGGACATAAGTCAACTTACGACCTTTTATCAAGATTCGCTAGAATAAAGAAATACATTTCTTATTCTCTCAAAAGGACATAAGTCGACTTAAGTCCTTTTGTGAGCAATGTGAGAATAAAAAAAACACATTTCTTATCTTAAGCGTTTACTTAAGCCCTTTTCAGATCTGTGGCGTATAGTATATGCTAAGATCGGCACGTGTAATTGAGCAAATTTTTCGTAAATAATTGTAATATTTTGTTCTGATAGAACATGAATAATTAACTCTAAGAATACTGCAGGCATGTGGAAGCGGTAGTGCAATACCAGGTAAATTTATTAATGTTTCCTAACCTTACTTTAATAAAAAAAGTAAACTGAATTAATTTTGCTATGTTAATTTGGTTTTTACTTTTTTAGATATGATTAATAACACAAGTGGGGATTCAAACAATACAATAGTATTTGGGAAAGACAATAATCTCGATATGGAAACTAATCTCTTAGAGCTTAATACGAATACGAATACGTGACGTGTGGACACAACAAATGTGCTCCGTAAAAATAAGTACAGAAAGTTAGTACAAATTAAAGTGATACTGTTAAAATTTTGTCAGCTTCTAAATATAAGTGTAATAAAGACATATTGTGAAAATAGTGCAAATTGATTAAAATATGCTATAAGAAATTAAATAAAACATTGTGAAGGCGGAACTCGAATGTGACCGCGATTTAGCGCAGCAGGAACAATATCGACGATTAAATTGCTGATTGAACAATAAATAGTGTAGTAAGTGATTGTTTTGAATTGCATATTTAAATAGAAGAATTAAGAAATATAATGAACAGATTGTTGTAATATTCCTGGTTTATTTAATTCCAAAAATATTTAAAAATGCTAAAAACTGTTCTTATTGATGAAAGTGCATTCTGCGCTAGTTGTGAATTGGCGTTGGAAGATTTGAAAACAGTAATTCAATGCAATGGATGTCAATTATATTTTCATTTCACGTGCAGCGGAATACAAGATTTGATGGGAATTCGTACAAAAAAGAGAACCTGGAAATGTGTAAAATGCGAGCCAAGTCGAAAAAATAGTGTTACTGAAAACGATGCGCAAACTTGCTCTACTGCCAGAGTATCTAAGCAAGATGTACCTTTAAGAAATATGGAAATGGAAGAAATATTAAAAATGTTTAAGATGATTAACGACCAGTACAGAGTAATATTAAATATGGCAGAGCAACTAAGCAAAGAGAATATAGAATTAAAAGAAGAAATTAAAACTTTAAAAAAGTCTATTACTGCAACAAAAGATGAAACAAAAAATGATGGAAATGCACAGATATCATATGCTGAAATAATGAAAAGAAATAATCCAAAAATTTTAGTGAAACCAATGAATACACAAAACAGTAAAGAAACCCAAAATGAAATTAAACAAAAAATCGATCCTGGTAAATTATCAGTAGGCGTAGATAAAGTAAAAAATATTAAAAATGGTGGAATATTAATTAGTTGCAATGACGAAGTATCTAAAACAAAAATTATAAATAAAATTGAAGAAGAATTTGGAAATAAATATAAAATAGAAGAACCTAAAATGAGAAAGCCGAAAGTGTTGATTATTAATGCAGAAAAAAGTATAGTAGAAAAAGAAGATTCAGATATAATATCTAGTATTATTGAGCAAAATGATTTGACTGACGACATGCAAGGAAAATTGAAAGTTTTTCGTGAATATGTAAAGAGAAATAAAAAAACTGCGGAAATATAATTTTAGAAATGAATTCAGAAGAATTTAACAAAATCATTCGAAAAAAAATGTTATTTATTGGATGGAGAGAATGTAACATAACTGAATTGGACTTTAAACGTGCTTTTGAAACGATTGAAAGGAAATTACTTTTAGAAAAACTGTACAAGATGGGTCTGCGAAACAACGTGTTTAAGTGGTTTGAATCATATTTAACAGACAGAACACAAAAAGTTAAATTTAGAAACTATACCTCTGACATTTGTACAACAACCTACGGCGTACCACAAGGAACAGTATTAGATGATTATTATAACAGTATTAAATGATATGGTAAGCTCCATAAAAAACTGTAAATTAAATATGTTTGCCGATGATTCAATGATCTTCATAGCAGGAACATATGTAAATTCTATGGTATGCAAGTTGAACGAGGATTTAAATAATTTGTATAAGTGGCTTTGTGATAATAACTTAAGTATAAATATTGATAAATCTAAATATATTGTTTTCGGATCTTCATACAAAATAAAGCAATTAGACATTAATACTTCAATTATTAAAATCAATAATATAACTTTAACCAGAGTTACTGAAATTAAATACTTAGGTGTCATGTTTGATGAACATTTAAATTTCAAAATGCATGCTAGTTATATTAGAAATAAGTTATCCAAAAAAGTAAACTATTTAAGTAGAATTAAATTGATTTGTTTAATTGGCAGTATTAGAGAAATAGAATATCTTATAAATTTCTCTAATACTGCCAATTAAACAAATCAATTATCATGTCATTAATTTCACTCAATGTTTCCATAGTTACTTACGTTATTTATTTTACTGTCACATTTTGCCTTTTGAATGATGAAACGTAACTGTTCCTTTCAATTTTGCAAGATAATAGACGGTTTTTCAAAAAGTTTTCTTTCAGGGTTTGTTTTTGGGTTATTGGAAATTCAAAAATATGTAAGTGTATAATTTAATTATTATCCTTTCAAAAAGTAATTTTTAGTACATATCTCTGATGAGGCCCAATCAGGCTGAAATAATTCACGTGATTTATAAGATATTCTATTTCTCTAATACTGCCAATTAAACAAATCAATTTAATTACAATTTCATTTGGCAAGAACTACAGCTGTCATGTATTTAAGTAGAGTAGGTAAACATTTAAGTTTTAGTATTAAGTATAAATTATATAAAGCAATTATCTCACCACATATTGAATTTTGCACTACTGTATTGTTCAATCTGTCGAAGAATCAACTTCAACAACTACAGAAAATTCAAAATCGAGCCATGCGGATAATATTAAAATGCAATAGATACATACCTGTTAACTTGATGCTGCAAGTACTGAATTTTATGAACATATATCAGAGAACAATTTTTAAAACATTAATAATGGTTTTTAAAATTAAATTTAGACAAGGTCCAGATTACTTACGTAGCGGAATAATGTTTATTAATGACATACATAACTACACAACTAGAAGTAAACACAACTTTTATACAAGTAAGTGTAAGAAGATTAGAACACAAAGCGGTATCTATTATAAAGGTTTCAGAATTTTTAACGATTTGCCAATAAATATTAGATCATGTGAAAATTTCAGACAATTTAAAAAATTAGCCTACAGCTATATTGTTAACAATTTTTAAAGAAAAAAAAATTGATAATATTGAACTGAATTTTTTTAATATTAGATTTAAAGTGCAATTATGATTTAGTTTAATGAAATAAATTAACAATTATATGTATGTACCTAATTAATTTTACGGATCATATATGTATATTTCTTATTGTATAGTAGGAGTAATAATTATTACTGTAATTATTATTATTATTATTGTAACTAATAGCAAATTGCTAAATAAATGACTTACTTACTTACTTAATTATGCTAGTCAAATGCACGTAGTTCCCTCAAATCTTGTCTCAAATTTAGAGCCTGAAGCACCTACTGTAAATCCCACTGAAAATTAGGCCATATTAATTGCCAGCTACAATAATAACTCTATAAACAGCAACAAAAATGAAGCATTTACCTATAATAACAAGTGTCTAAATAAAAACCTGGTCAAGTAGGCTACATTTAGTAATTCTGTTATGTAAATGCAATGCAAAAATTCTCAATCACAACCTACTTGACCAGGTTTTTATTTAGACACTTGTTACTTAGGCATTAGATAATGAACATGGAGCAGATAGTTTTAATGTTAATAATTCCGAAGATGTAATTATTGCGGAATATTATGTTCTAAATGATAATACCTCTGATTCAAATAACCAAAAGCAAATAAATCAGTCAAATAACATTTTGTTAGATCCAGAGTTTGAAGAGCCTGCTACAAGTGGTAAAAATGCAAACGAAAGAGACAGTAGTTTTGTACTCAGTACCAGTGACAGCATTCAGACATGTACAGTCACAATAGTGAAAATGATGAAAAAGCGGAGATGACAGAAAATAACCTTGTTCCTAAACGTTGGTCTCAAAAGTTACGGACAGAGGAAAAAATAAAGAAAAATACAGGAAAAAGTTATACTACTGCAACAGGAAAGATAATAAGAGCAAGAACAATGAAGCCTCTGAAGAATTGCCGAATGAAATGTATTGTGAAACTGAAGGGAGACGATCGGAAAGCAATTTTTAATGAGTATTGGCAATTAGCTGAATACGATAAAAGAGTTGCATATTGTGCCTCGTTGATCAACTCAGAACCAAAAGCCACGGAAAGCAAAAGACTAATTGAAGGCAAAAAAAAGAAACCGAAAATATTCTTCTAAATATAACTTAGATGTAAATGGTGCAAGGGTTGCTGTATGCAAATCATGTTTTATAAACACCCTTGGTGAAACTGAAAAGTTCATAAGAGGTGTTTTTGCAAAGAAACAGCTAACAACTGGAGGCATCACGTTTTCAGATAGAAGAGGAAGGCATGAACCTCCACACAAGACTGCTGTAAATAGCGATCATATCAATAATATCCTTACCTATGAGTCTCACTACTCTCGCCGACATACGGACAAAAAATATTTTGCTTCGAACCTGAACACGAGCATGTTGTAGTTTATATTGCGAAAAAGTTCAAAATCCAGTGTGGTTGAAAATATACAGTAGAGAATTTTCTAAAACTGGAATGTTTTAAAAAACCTAAACTGGTTAC
The DNA here is from genome assembly GCA_958336345.1 of Dorcus parallelipipedus. Taxonomy (NCBI): domain Eukaryota; kingdom Metazoa; phylum Arthropoda; class Insecta; order Coleoptera; family Lucanidae; genus Dorcus; species Dorcus parallelipipedus. The sequence continues at coordinate 41,572,819 of OY284481.1, forward strand.
GTGTACGAAATGTGACACACTGAATATGCAATTGAAAGTAGCCAAGGATGATGAGAAGGATGTTTTAGAACAACAACTAAGAACACATCAAGAATCTGCAGACTTGGCGTACACCAAGAAAAAGGAAGACAAACAGTTAGGTGAAAATGATCCATCTTATGTCAATGTCACATTTACATTTGATCTTCAACAAGTACGCAAACACTTTATCCAAGTAAGTTGTGTTTTTTATTCGACTATTTTTCAGGTACTGCCAACACCACACATTACTAGCAAGAAAGTTTTCTATTTGCGGCAGTTGTCAATCTACACCACTGGCATGGGTTTCATGAACAGCGATTGATTTAAGATTTGACAATAAGGCATTGTGATCCCCTATGTTGGGTTGAATTGCCATCGTATCACATATACTAGAATTATGCATACTAATAATAATATAATCTATTTTGCTGGAAGATTTTTTGTTGTTTATATTAATGCAAACTCTAGTGAGTTCATAGTTTGTGGAGTGTAAGGCAAAACTGTCCAAAACATCGCTCAATAATTGTTTAAGTACAGAGTTACTCAGGTAGTCGATGTTAAAATCATCGCATATGACTAAATTAGAGCTATGCAGTTTACAATAAATCAAGGTCTCATTGAAGTGCTCGAGAAAAATTGATACATTTGTTTATGTAATGTTTTTTCGCAAAATCCTGAAACAAGTAAATTTTTAATTTTAAAAACACGCCTTTTAGTGCAAAAATCTTTTCTCGATCGACATTTGTTTTTCCGCTGTAACGTCATCATTATTTTTTTTTTTAATGGCAACTCTAACTTTTTCGTGCAGATTTTGATAGACCTTCTTGTCAGCAAAATGGTGATATAAAAAATAGTACCTAAGGGGGTCATTCTAATTGGGGTTGCAAGTTACATCTTGGTATGATTCTGCTTCCGAGCATTATCGAGACTGCACAACGTTGTATCCTGTTATCACCGAACATTACCGAGATTGTAACTTCTTAGCAGTTGCTAAGGAGGTACCACCGATGTTAGGTTGCAAATTCGATTAGAATGACCCCCTTACAACTTTTTCTAAAAAAAATAGACATGATCCAGAGACCATCGCCATCGTCTGGAATTTTTTTTTTTTAATTTATCTTTCAATATTTTCGTTAATTTTTACTTGTTTTTGTTTTCAATTTGAAGATTATCATTAAAATAAAATAACATTGTATTTTTTAATTGTAATGTCTATTTTTTTCGAAAAATTTGTTGTGGAAAGTACTTAACTTTTTTACATCACCATTTTGCTGACGAGGACCATCAAAATCTGCATAAAAAAGTTAAGGTCGCCATTTAAAAAAATTAATGATGACGTCACAACGGAAAAACAAATGCCGATCGAGAAAAGATTTTTGCACTAAAATTAACAATTTACCTGCTTCAGAATTTTGCAAAAAAACATTAAATAAACAAATTATGAGCTTGTTGCGGGACTTTATCACCACTCTGTGGTATTGTCTGTGGTCTTTGAATAGAGAGTGTGAGGAAGGAGCATTTATTACTTTCACCATTGAAAGAAAGCTAGACGGAAGAAGCCATCTTGTAAATCCACTTTAACGGTCATTGATGATATATCATTCGAGTGCGAACAGGAATTATTCTATTTAACCGTGTAATAGCAGTTTATTTTGAATTTAGGAATAACGTTTCATCAATCATCAGTAAGTTTTATAATTAGGTACCTAAATACTTTTCTTCCAAAATGTGTTTTTCTTTAGAATAAAATTATTTACATTATAGGTTATAAATGCAACAACAGTCAGTCATAGGCGTAGTTATAACGATGTATGTACAAGGTTTCTATAAATGATTCTAACATCGCATTACATCTGATAAACAAATGACCATGTGCCACTAACCACCGATACTGAACATTGGCTTCGTTCAGATGACGGAAAATATCATAAACGGTTTACGATTTTTCATCTGAACGTTTACGCTCCAAGGATCGCGATGAAACATGTTTAAATAGCGGACGCCATTTTTTGGAGCGATTTGATTTTACGCTACCCTAGCGAAAAGTGTTTAAAAACATGGCGTCTACAAAGTCTGATATGATTTATACAATAAACGGAGTGCAATATGAAATGTTTGGTGATATAGAATTTCATGAACGATTAAGCACTTTATTAATTCTCATTTCGAGGTCGTTCATTTCTGCTCTACAAATTTTGCATGGGTTACCAGAGGTTTATTGCGTCAAAAATAATTATTGTTGGATTCATTTTTATTTAATTTAGCTCGAAATGCTTCTTAGACAAGACTCTCACTACCACTAACTAGGTACTATCAATGATTATAAAAGTATTAAGATACCTAACCCAATATAAAAATGCGTGACTCTACCTATTCCGCACCCCTTCGCATCTTGCCTCTTTCCCTCACTTTGCCGGTAAGCTGATGGCTCCCTCTAACGATATAAAACATCGACATGCTAGATAAGAACCATACCTACTTTGTAAGGAAAATTATATGAAATGAGACCACAAATATAACGAGCGGCTAAAATCGTAGAATTGTACATGACGTGTGATGGGAGGGCGTTGGCGCTTAATTTGAATTGTGCGCTAGAGGGATGGCTATATAAAAATGTTCCTGAATGCATATTTAATAGTAATATGCATTAGAAATTAAGATATCGAAATATAAATCCGTGATCATAAAAATAAAAAATTTAAAAAAACTAAAACAAACAAAATAAGGCTGATAGAATATTCCAACGTTTTAAAGAAATATACTCTTATAATCAATGGTACTATTCAGAATATTTATAGTTAATAAAACGGTCTACGCTACCGATCGTTGAATTGAAAACTGTATATGCAGCTTAAACTGTTTATGATTAATCATAAACTGTTTACGATATTTTCTTCATGTGAACGAAGCCATTGATAACGTCATCGGTTTTAATTCTTAAATAATCAAACATCTTTTTCAGAAGCTTAATTGATGCAACATCATCAATTTAAGGAATAAGTTGTAAACTCAAATGGAAACATTTGTTACTGGTGTTGAGTTTTAGCAATAATGGTTTATTTAAAAGTTTCAAGTTTATGACAGTTTTGACACTGACATTTCTCAGATGTTTATTATTATATTATTACTCCTATTATATGTTTGCGGGTCTGATAAAGAATATGTCCATAAACGTTCAACATTTTTTGTGATATAAATAGTTAATTTACCTTATATTGAACGTATTTCTGCAATAAAACTTGCGGATTATCCGTAAAATTTGAAATTATCACCTTTTAAAAGTTACGATTCCGTATCAATATTTTCGAATAAGTTATTCTTAAAAAGTGCTGTTAAAGAGAAGGAAAGCCTTTTTCGTGTATATACATTTGAAGGGAAGAGAAACTTTTGTATAAAAACATTTAAGGGAAGGGAAACTTTTGTGTCTTCTAAAAGGGATGGGAAACTTTTGTGTGTAAATTTTAAGGGAAAGGAAACCCTTGTTATAAATTTACACCTAAATGTTAAATTTTTAGGGAAAGGAAAGCTTTGTGTGTAAATTTACACCAACAGGTTTTCTTTGTGTAAATTTGCACCAAAAGTTTCTCTTACCTTAAAATTACACATAAAGGCTTACATTCGCTGTCCATCTGAAACGACAAACTGGTACACTATCTTTCTGTCCCTTAAAATACACTTACTCAAAAAAGGCTTCCCTTTTTTTATCAACACGTTTTAAGAATAACCCATTAAATTAAAAAGGCAAGGGAAACTTTTATGTATAACTATATTTTACGAGAAGGGAACTTTTATATATAAATATATTTTAAGGGAAGGGAAACTTTTATGTACAAACATATTTTAAGGGAAGGAAAATCTTTGTGTGTAAATACATTTTAAGAGAAGAGAAACTTTTGCGTGAAAGTTTTAAGGGAAGGGAAATTTTTGTGTGTTCTAAAAGGGATGAGAAACTTTAATTTTAAGGAAAAGGAAACCCTTGTTATAAATTTACACCTAAATGCTAAATTTGTAAGGAAGGGAAATCTTTGTCTGTAAATTTACACTCAAAGGTTTCCCTTACCTTGAAATTTACACAAAAAGGTTTCCTTTCCCTTAATACATTCGCTGTCCACCTGAAATGACAAGCTAGTACACTGCCCCTGAAAGCCTATCGCACAAGAATTATTTGTGTAGGTATTGCTCGTCAAGTGGATAAGTAATATTAAAAAATATTTATGTACAAAGGTTTCTTTCCCTTGAAAAACACTTACTCAAAAAAGGCTTTCCTTCTCTTATCAGCACGTTTTAAGAAGAACCCATTCGAAAATATTTATAAAAATGTTCGAACATAACCTAAAAATCGTTACTTTTAAAAGGCAATAATTCCGAAATTTGTAAGTGTAAGCTAAATTAACTATTTATGTCATAGAAAATGTTCAGCGCTTATGGACATATTCTTTACCAGAACCCATTCCAATTATAATACAGTCGCACCTGCATAACTCGAACCTCCACAACTCAAAACTTTCTGTAAGCCGAAATTTACTGATGTCCCTGCACATTCTGTGTAACTGAAATCTCTTTCTCTAACTCGAAATTTCTGTAACTCGAAGTAATTTTCGAAGTAATTAATTAATTGTCCCTTGAGATTCGAATTATGGAAGTTCGACTGTATTTCAATTTCTTGACAGAAATATAACTTAGAACCTTATGGTTCTTAAGTTACGAAACGTGCAAATGCATATGTGGATTTACTTAAATTAAGAGGTTCAAATGTAATAAACAATAGAATATTTAAATTTACCTACCTATAGCAATCCTATCTAATAATCCCATTTCATAAGCTTTTTGTAAAGCAGATATGAATCTTTTACTTTTTGCCAACCATTCAGGTGTAACATACATAAGTTTAACAGGTTTTCCAATTCTTTTATTTAAGTAGTCAAATCCAGCTTTTTTGACTTCACTTGACTCATTAGAAGACATTTTTAGTGCATTAATGCTGAGTAGTTTCAACTTTAAAATTTGATCTTCCATTAGGGAAAGTAAGGGTGAAATGACCAGCGTTATGCCATCACCAACTAGAGCTGGTAGTTGATAGCATAAGGATTTACCACCTCCTGTTGGCATCAACAGCAAGACATCTTTCTTTGATAAAGTTGCATTAATAGCAGCTAACTGGTGAACCCGAAAAACTGAGAGCTTAAAATGATCTTTCAATAAGTCTCTGATTTTTACGGACCAGCTATATTTTTCTGCTGACCAAGAATCCCAGTGTTCTTTTTCATCGTTCAGTTTTATGTTATACTGCACTTTTAATTCGTTTCTTTTTTTATTTAAGTTCAACAGCTGTCTTTCTAATTTAATTTTTTCTGAAGTAATAAACTTTATTTTTTCGTCAAATTCTTTGATTTCTTTTAAAATATCTGCATTGTAAAATATAAAAATTAATTTAATTTTTGTTTGTGTATAATACGGTTTTACCTGCACTCATGTTTTTGAACTACTTAAATATCAGTCAAGCCAGTCGGTGAATCTTAACCACATCTTAACCTAACATTCATGCTCGCAAGCTCACAACCATAGATGAAAAAAGATATAGATGGAAAAGATATATATTTTTCTTCCACGAAAACAGCGCCATCTCGTGTCTCTAAATTTCAATTCAGGTTTCTTTCATTATTTCAAGTATTAATATAAAATATAATTTTTGATTTGGCCCATGTGACACCATGTAAGATTTGATAACATTTTTGTTACAAAGTGAGCGAAATGAGCTACCACAGTGAATTCTGATTGGTTGAATTGGCACTTCTCGCTCACTTCCTAACTACATATAATGTCATCAAACTATAATGTTATCAAATCTTGCATGGTGTCACACGGGCCTAAGAGCGTTTTCACACACACACCGGCAAAACCGGAGCCGGTGACGGCACCGGCGCCGGATACATTGGATACAATCATTATACAATGCAAACAAATTAATGCTTTCACACAGCCGAAACCGACAAATGCAGCCGGTGTTGATCTCGACAAGCCGGATGCCGGACCGATTTCCGAATTATCGATTTCAATGTTTTCTTATGTACACTTGTCCACGCAGGTCTAAACGTGCCGGTGCCGGAGAACTGTTTGTTTAATTTTACTTCAGTATTGTCATTGTCCTCAAAGTAATCAGAGCGTGTTTTCATTTTATAATTTTCGTACATTTTTAATTGTTCGAAAATGAGTAAATGGTTTAAGTACGATGTTGTCAGCTTAATTGAACTCGTTGAATGTAAACCTTGTCTGTGGGACAAGACAGCAGATTGCTTCAAAGACAAGGTTGAAAAACAAAAAGCGTGGATGGAAGTGTATGTCTATTGAGAGCTGCACACATAGTTCTTTAACTACGTTCAGAAACTAACTGGTATTAATAACGGCACCGTCAATGCCGGAGTGTCGGCGACGGCCCCGGCATCGGTTTTGCCGGTGTGTGTGAAAACGTCCTAAAGCTAGTTTTACACGGTTATATATAGATTTACATGTAATTATATATGTATTTCTACATGTTTTTTTACATGTAATTTGTTGTGTATTACACAGTAAAATCGGCGTTCAATACTTAAACAAATAAATTAATATTTTTAAGCTGGTAGACAGAAATGTAAGTTGGTAAAATCTTGAAAATTAAATGTAAATAATTTGTGACCACTAACACCAACAGCAAATACAAAATCCCTAGAAAAACCACAAAATGCACGTATATGACCTTCAAAATTAGAACAAGTTCTATTGTTAATATATTTATTTGCATTTATTTACAAGTTACATGTAGAAATTTCTGTATTATACGGAGAAATATGCAATTTGAATATGAATACACGTAGAATTACATGTAAATATATAACCGTGTAAAACTAGCTTAAAGCAAATTCTTGTCCGATGTTTAGCTAGTTTTACACGGTTATAGATTTACAGGTAATTATACGTACATTTCTACATGTTTTTTTACATGTAATTTGTTGTGTAGTACACAGTAAAATCGGCGTTCAATACTTAAACAAATAAATTAATATTTTTAAGCTGGTAGACAGAAATGTAAGTTGGTAAAACCTTGTAAATTAAAAGTAAATGATTTGTGACCGCTAACACCAACAGCAAATACAAAATTCCTAGAAAAATCACAAAATACACGTATATGACCTTCAAAATTAGAACAAGTTCTATTGTCATTATATTTATTTACATGTAAAGTTACATGTAGAAATTTCTGTATTACACGGAGAAATATGCAATTTTGATGAATACACGTAGAATTACATGTAAATATATAACCGTGTAAAACTAGCTTTAGATATAATTTTGGAATTTTAGGAAAAAGAAAATGCTAAAATATTTTAATAGAACTACTGTAATATATGACATAAACAATTCTATTAAGACACTTGTCATTTTCAATTACTGTAATAAAATAAAAATATATAATATCAGACATAATTTATTGCAAATAAACATTTTATAATATGTATTTATACTGATATGAAACTGTGACCTATTTAGATGTATTAAACTTAAGCCGTCCTCCATTTACAACTTATTTGAACGCGAATCGATTCAAATTCACTTAAAAATCACTGATTGCATTCCATTTGCAGTTACTCATTTGGCGATCAGTGATTGAGTTTTCCCTCCCGCACCCCGTACTGATCAAGCTGGTTTTCTAAATCAGTTATCAGTTTCATTCAAGGACTTTTAATGGACTGACAACTGCTCTGCATTACCCGTATACACAAGTGAAGCAAGCGCTGACAATCGGCCGCCACTTGTGACCTAGGTAGAGATGGGTAGTTCGTGTCTGAACCGGTTCACTGATCCGGATCTTCTAAGAAGTTCGCGTGAGCCGAATCCGAAAATTTTGGGATCCGGTCACGTGTCACGGTTCCTCGTACCACTCTAGTGATGAGCAAAGTAGCGATTTCTTAATAACGCCGCTATCCGTGATTGCTATTTTGAAATAGCGGCGATTTTAAACCGTTATTGCGATCGCGGGTTGAAAGCTTAACGTCTATACGAATAACAAGTAAATACGAGCATGTGCGATAGGTTCCTTTGTTGCTGGATGGCGGGAATAGCCACCAGCTTTGACTTGAATCAATTAACTGTGTTTGGATCTAGGACCTGTTAAAAAAACTACCAAGAAAACAGTAAATAAAAAAACTAATAACGCTTAAAATCCAGTTAAAAATCACTGCGGTAAGATGTTTCGTTGAACGTGAAGAAATCGATCAAGCGATATTCACTAGCAGTGTTCCGATCCGCTTTAAGGATGATTTACATTATAAGACAACGACACGACACGTAGCGTAACAGACAAGACACGGAAACATTATTCAATGTAATTCAATGATATCATGCACACTATCTTGCAACGACACGTATCGGCTAAGACAAGACGAGACGACAATCTGACCAGGAATGTTTTTCGTGTCTGTGCGTGTCGTTGAAGTACAGTGTATTTTTCAAATCTGACTGTCTGATGTGTGTCTGATAATGTACACATTGCGTATTTTTCGTGTCGTGTCTGTTACGCTACGTGTCGTGTCGTTGTCTTATAATGTAAATCATCCTTTATGCTGCGTTTACATTAGTCAAGTGAATTGATTAATTTAGTTGAATTCAAGTCACTTGCATTCAATTACTTGTTTACACATTATATTGAATTGAATGCTGCCAATTTATTTAAAAATGGCGAAAGTAGTAGCACGCAGAGCCATTATCCAAATAACTTTAATTTTAGCTCATGAATTAGAACAAAATATTCATAAAAAGAAGCAACGGAGAAAGAGAAATATGGGTTAAAAACTACACTGCTCAAAAAAGAAAAGAAGTCACTTTTCATTGGCGTATTTTTATTAAGGCTATGAAGATATTACTTGTTTAATTTACCCTTTACTTGCACAAAAATTAATTTACCTTTTATATCAAATTAATATTTAAAAATTTTAAGCCTTGTCAAACATTTATGTCAACAAACAAGAGTGACTATTATAGCTATTTCTATTTTTCAAGTAGTCTAGATTAGTTGCAGAAGAGTTTAAGCCCGGCTTTTCATATCCAGTTAATTTTATCTGACGATTTAGTCCCATAGTAACAAATGTGATCATAATCGTTACTATGGGAATTAATCGCCAGATAAAGTTATTAGAGATGAAAAGACTGAGCCTAAAGACTGACATTTTTCAACAAGACGTTTTATGTAATAATCGATGGCAACTCTGTGGAACAATGCAATGCATGTAGAGTGCATAGACACTTAGGACATATTTTTTGCAAAAGTTCATTAGATTTTCTAGCAATTACTGGCGGAACATAATTTGCAAAAAAATATTGCTGCACTGCGCACAATCATTCCAGTTTCTTGAGCAATAAAAGTCGCAAGTTTTTGTTCAATTAATAGTCTCTCTCTTTGAATGAAGTTCTTGAATTTTTTTAGTATTATTTAAAACAGTAATTTGATCTGAGAACAAAATCATCGATGCCTTTACCATTTTTAAACACTGACTTGAACGAAAAAGTTGAACATGTTTCAACTCGGAAGACTTCAATTCACTTGCTCAAGTTACATGAATGGAAGGGGTTTAGACGTTCAATTCGCCTTGAAGTCACTTGAATTCCACTGACTTGATCAACTCACTAGAATAGTGTAAACCCAGCATTAAATCGCGGTTTTGTAATCGCCGTTATTTCAATAACAGTGCAGCTGGCGTTATCAGCGATTTGGTAAAAGCGGCGATTAAATAACCGGTAGCGAAATATGGCTCATCACTACACCACTCGCGAGTCATTTGAACGGCCGGCTAAACCGACTGACCTGCGAACAGGGTTGGGACGTAGATAATAAGACGCATAAATCCCATTAATTACGCATAGATTTTGTAATTATCTACGTCATGCAAAATGAATTAATTACTTTATAAACTACGTTGTTTTCTACTTCTTCATTTGCAGGTTACAGTTATTCATTTTTACACAATCTAATATCTATTTTGACATAAAATGGATAAAATTGTTGTATACAAGAATTAAAAAACAAGAAAAACGAAATATTTATTTGAAATACTTCAAATGAACATTCACTTTGAGGTTAGAAATGTAACATTTGACATAAACTACATCGAGTAAAAATTACATAAAAATTACGTCCAGACGTAATGTAATGTAGAAAATATTTTTTACACGTACTTTTCCCAACTCTGCCTGCGAATGTTTGATCACACGGATCATAAATCCTTTTCGGAACGTGGGTGGAGTCTGTGGCTTTGTGCTGTGACATTAGGTATATTCGTTTTAGATTACTTGGACTGCCCCAAGTCACCTACGTCAACGAAATGTGAATTCGTTTTAGATTTTCGGCCTGCCGGATTTGACATTGACATATTCGTTTTAATTGCCACTACGGCAACGCTGATGTTGACGTAATGCGCACCTACTCGAGAGTAGGGTCTAGTTGCGTCAGCCGCAGGTTAACCTTAATTTTTAGTTTTATTTCAGTTGTTTGTTATTACCAGACAACGGACGGAATGATGGAATTCAATGTCGTTCGCATGAGCGGCACGCCCTACGCGGTAACTGGTCGTCTCAATATCCCGAGCGTAAAATTTGGTGCTCGCATCACTACAATTTAAATTCTAAATAAACATAGTAATCCTTTCAAAATAAAAAATTATAATTTACGGATTATAACTTCATGTTTATTGTAGCATATTAATCACTTTTTTGAAAGTAATATATTAATATATTGACTCGACTTCTGCCCGACGCTCATGGACTTTACGTGCGCGTTGAGTCCTCGAGGCGAAGTGACCGTGAACAGTCATACAAATGTCCGTCCTTTGGTTATTACGGATATCACATATGTATACAGGGATATTCACATAAACCGTTCGTTAAAAGTTTTCAAAGTTGCAGTTCACGTAGATATTTGAAATTTAAGGAGCAAGGGTTTTCCGTGGAGATCTATTTAAATAAAATAAAATTGCCTTTGTATCACTTCCGGTTGTACCGGAAGTCGCTATCAACTCGCTTATTTTAAATGGAATGCTATATTTTTTATCACGTTTTTGAATTCTACATGTAAAAATATGTTAAATTGCAATACATTTCCCTATCTCTAAAATGCATCATTTTTGAGATATTTTGAATTTTCTTAGAAATTTGGATTCTGCAATCTGATTTTCAAAAAATTATAACACAGCTGTTATTGAAGCAATTTTATTTGTAATAGCTAATATTGTATTTGAAGCTTTAAGGTTCTTAAAAATTCCATCAGCATAATCTATTAAGCTACAGGGTGTCTAAAACGCACCGCTCCACTCGAAGATATTCAAACACAGAAAAATACTTTTTTTCAAATGGAAAACTGTTAAAGTTAGGTATATGGAATGCTAGTACAGTTCGACGCAGCATTTGATTCCACATACAATGGTGCATTAAAATATCGGTCATTCCATATATAAGCAATGGAGTATATTAAGATACCCAGCCTTCGCCCATTGCTTATATATGTCTAGTTAGTCAACCGACGGAAATTAATTTTAGTTCTGGACCAGGATTGATAGGGGGCGATGGACTAGAAGTGTAGCACTCCAGCAGACGTTAACAGGTTTGAATCTCCACTCATCAACTGTTTCCAATAAATGCCGTCTTGATTTGTTTGCGCTGTGTTGCACTGTGGTGTTGCCGGTGTTGCCGGTGTTGCCGGTGTGGTGTTGTGGTGAAATATCACCGAATTTCGTTATAGTGGGAACATAATACTTAAATTAGTCACATTTTCTTCAAATTTCTCGACGAATTTTTTAAGATGTCGGGGAACAAATGTAGTTATTTTATGTGCGAAAAGAGCCTGAGAAGAAACCCTGGACTTAGAAAATTTATTTTTCTCATTCATTACGATGTACGATGTAAAAAATGGATTATAAATTCAGGTTAACGAACATTGCCGCTAACAAGGGAAAGTCCCCAACCCGAAAATTCAAAAAAACTGAAACTTTGTGGGTTATTAGTTCACCCTACGGTGAACACGGAATTATTTTACCTGCCCAAAAAAGCCCTAAGTGAGCAACAACACCCTTTGAAATTTCTGCGATTTTCGGTTTTCTGCAAATAACTCGGCAACCGATAAAGATAAAAATTAAAATTATATGAAAAAATATTGTTACATTATGAGAAGCAGACTATATTTTTATATACTGGTAGCGCCACCTATGCCGCAGACAGGATTCTAATCTATTCTAGACACGCACCGAATTTACTGGAAAAATCTAGCAAGTCTTTCTAAGTTGTTCTCGAAGAGGGCTGACTGCTATAAAGAGGAGCCGGAGCGCGGTTTTTAAATCAGTCTTATTTAGGAAGCGATGTGTAGCAAGCGAATTTAATAACGTTGAAGTGTTATTTTGTCAGATAAGTGTACAGCTCGATATTATTGTACTTTTATTGTGTGTAATGATCGTAGACATTAAAGTGTTTTAAAATAAATAAATAACGTTTAAATTTGTGAACCCGAATTCGTAACAATATTTACAACACAACAAAAGCAAATGAAAATTTAAAAAAATTATTGGGGGACACTGGAACCATTTGGATCCTATTTCCATTGCGGCACTCTACATGTTTTAAATGGAACACTCTATGCTCGATATTTTGCTGGAAAATTCATTTTTTTGCTTAATTAATACTTTTCAAATTTCATGTAAATAGATTTAAAAATAAAAACTCTGGAATTCACATGTCGAGGGACTCTCAATATATTTATACACACTCTTAAAAATAGTTTGTGACGGAGAAATAAGAAAATTTAATTAAAATTTTTTTCACAGAAAGTTAACGAAAAAATAGGATCTTGTAATGAATTTTTCTTTAAATAAATGTAAAACGATAAATAAAAATAAAACAAAATGCAGGCGATTTTGATATTTTTTTTAAATATACAATCGCGTACAAAAAAGTGGACTGTTTTACGTCAATTTTATAATATAAAACTTTTGCCTGGTGATTGTAATTATGAACTGAAACTTATGGATTACAATCAGTAATATTTATTTTTTGTCATCCGTAAATATCAGCTCATAATTACAACAACCTAGCAAAAATTTTATATTATAAAATTGGCTTAAAAAAGTAAACTTTTTTTGTCCGCGACTGTAGTATGATATTTTTGTAAATTTTAGTGTGATAACAAATAAAACAAAAGTCTCAAATGTTCCAAAACTAAAGTAATTAAACACAGGCTCTCGTTTTCCTGCAGATACAGGGTAGCCCAACGAAAACGAAACCAACTGAATATCTCCCAAGAAAATTTTTGTTTGAAAAAACGCAAAAATATGTCGATTTATAATCCCAGAGGGACACTTTTCTATCCTATACCGAACCGTCATACGTCATCCCCCTCCCTTCCAGCTCTCTGACCAATAGAATTTAAATAGGAAATGTACCACGAATGGCATCTCATTGAAAAGGTAATTTTATAGAGTAATGTGAATATGAATGTCCGAAAACTTGATTTTAGCGCCCTCTTTCGGGGAAAAAATTGTTACAATTTAATTAAATTTGATTAAATTTAAGTAACGTTTGTGAAATCCGCCATTAGTCAGTTTTCAATATTTTTACGTAATTTCAATTCGCGCAGTGAATTACTATTAAAATTAGTTTTCATATGAGTTATCACACACTTTGGATTATTTAACAATTTTTTTCCCGAAAGAGGGCGCTAAAATAAAATTTTCGGACATGCATATTCACATTACTGAATTCTCTCTAAAATTACCTTTTCAATGACATGCCATTCATGGTACATTCCCTATTTAAATTCTATTGGTTAGAGAGCTGGAAGGGAGGGGGATCACGTATGACGGTTCGGTATAGGATAGAAAAGTGTCCCCTTGGGGTTATAACATATGTCCAAATAAATTTCTGATAAAGGTAGGCCATGGAAGATAAATTATTACGTTATTTACATTAACATATTGTCAAGTTCTTGAGTAGTTAAGTAAAATTGAAGTTTAATTCGCCATATCTTACAGCTTGATATGTCACAAGGGAGGAAGGATCTGACAAATGCATTGTAAATGTTCAGTTAGGTACCTTATATCTAAGTTTCAAATATTAGTTTGATAACTTAAAGGATTCAGAAGATGTTGCCAAAAGAAAAATAAGTTTCATCCCTCTTTCAGGGAATTATAATTCCCTTATTATTGACTTTTGGAAGAAAAGTATTGAAAAAAGTTGTTTCTTTTGCGCCTCTCTATATACTGTTTCAGTCTCAAACGAGGGTTTGGGACATCCTGTATAATCCATGTTAAAGTAATTAGATATTTCTGTCTGGAAGGTAGAAAAGTTCAGAGATTGGATGAGAGACCACATACTGTAATTAATTTTATTCATGATAAGACGGTCGAAAGAATTTTAAAAATTACTACAGGAGAGATTAATTGCCATATAACAAAAATTATAAATCATCACAGAGCATCGTTAACTTTTGATTGCAATATCAATCAAATCAATATTAACACGTATCAGTTCAGTACCAAAGAAAAATTTTATATTGTTATAAGAAACACAAATATGTTGTAAATTAATGTCAGTATTGCAAAATGTGAGTACAAACCCATTTTGTAAACATATTCACTCTCTTGTTGAGAACATCACTAGGGATAATACTTACGAAAAAAATAATTATTGTAATGAAAATGAGCAACCAGAAACATATTTGCTGTCTGCACCTATTACATCAAATATAAAAAATAACATATGCAATAAGGTTAAAAATAAAAGTGATAATTTAATAAATAATTTGAAAGATGTATTTTTTTTTAAAGAAGATCAACAATCACTTTCTGAAATATACCGAAAATTGAAGGAAACAATACCACTTTCAATATTATTAAAAGGCCCCATGTAGGTGTGAGTAGATATGAAGGAACATTAAAGGATATTCGGCGAACAGTTATTCAACGATTGTAAAACTAGACCTTAGTAATATCAGTTACAGAATCAGCAAATAAAAATAGCAATGTCTTTCCATAGTACTAAAATAAAAAGGCAAACCACAGAGAAAGAACTAAAAAAAAAAAAACAGGTAGACAGAAATTGAGAACTTGAACATTATAAGTTATTTGTAATTTTTTTCATAATGTAATATTTTTTGTAATAACATATAAATAAATATTTGAATTTTTCAGTATGTTATAATGAAATATTTTATGCCCTTAAATTAAACAATATTTTAAGTAATTTTGAAATGAACTTGGTTCAATATATTAATTTTTGTGGAAAATTTTAGCCTAATCAATCAATTTATTTTTTAATTTAAATTCTTCAGTATCTTTTCTAATTACTCTTATGATCAAATATGTATTTAAGAGCTTCCGAAATCCTAACCTCCGTAGGCACAATTCAAATTAACCGCTAATTCTCTCCCACCACAAGAAGTCGTGCGGAGATTTTAGCCGCTCGTTAGATTTCAGTGACAGTAGATAAAATAATTTTTCTTTCAGCCGAGTTTCAAACTTTATAAACACATGCCGTTCATGTATTTTGTTTTAATCAGCAGTTATTAGATGGCAGCACATTCTGAAGACTACGTTGACTAACTATTAATACATAAACAATGGTAATAGTTAATAGTAACAGTTGTCATCCCCTAACCATAATATGCTCCACAATATGCTCTGTCAAAATTGACACCAATGATCTTGTAAGGCGTAGATGCACAGTGCCTTATGTTTCCTGCATTCTCGATTGATATCAGCATGTGAGTGAAATAGCAAATATCTGTGAGTAATTGTAGCTCATGTACGCGACAAGGATGTCACTCAAAGTCTATATCACGTGACTTTAGAGAACAATGCTTTTGATACGGGAGTATATGCCATCTCACTCTTAAGTTAATATCAATTCCTCTTTCTTTACAGGGAATCTGTACTTGGTAATTGATAAATCTGTGATTGACACCAACGACCTACTATTAACTAGAACTAGAGACTTGCAATTGGTGGGCGGAGGGGTACAAGGGGTAGACGCCAACATAGCTCGTATTTGTTTTCCCTAGGCAACAGAGGCGATTTGTGAAAAAGGGACTAAATGTCTTTAAAATACCGTGTGATTTATTGAAAACAGGTGAGAGTGAGCCATGAGATGTGCAAACTTATATCTTAGATATGATTACTTTTAAAACAAATGTCAACGTTAGTTTTACATGCTACAAACAAATAGTAAAAACTATTATACTTTAGTATGTGACGCCTATGGAAAACACTTACGTGTGCAATGAGAGGTTAGGGTCACTTTTACAAGTCTTTTTACAAAATAAATACCAACGCACCATTATCTTTAAAATTTTTATTAAACTTTACAGTAAAATACTAAATTTGTGCCTTTTCTTAAAGTAATTAATTAATCAAAAAATCAGAATGACATTTCTACATAGTTAATCAATCGACACATTTCAAAACGCTATAGACTAAGGAACGTGTATATTAAAGAAAAATTCCAATATTAAAGCATATTCATAATAGTTGTTGAACATGGTGTCTATTTTGCTGACGGCAAAGATTTACACGTCGCTTCATATTGTCGAATTTAATTCTAATGTGACACATTTAAATTATAAACGTCATTCAATTTTCTAAGAAAAGACGTGCCCTTACACATCCAAGGCCTACTGGGGTCACGGGACTTTATGATAACATGTTACAACCTACGTTTTATTTTTGTAGAATACCGGTGGCAAGTAAAACACAATAAGAAAATTTTAGTTCAACCTACTGCAGTTAGTAGATCAACAAATATTGCTGGTAAATATGGCCGTCCGTTATTTGTAAAGTAACATTTACTACCTATTTATTTCTAGGCTTGAAAGTATTGATGTGTTTCATACGGATAAAATCAATGACGTACGTAAAATGATTCATTTAACAAATTGTATTTTATGACTTGTGACATTTGTTAAGTTCGGCAATTCACGTGATGCAAACACGGAGTAACAAGTACAATTACCGAATTCAGCAATTTCTTTTAATAAAAAACATGAGGTTCATGATACAATATATTATATCAACTTAAGTTTCAAGCAAGGCTAGTTCACGACTAATAATTCACGGCCAACTACGAGGAGAAATTTAAAAAAAGGCACGTTATTTAACACACCATGTATGGTAATGGAAATGTACATAAATTTCATTTTTATGTGAAAATAAAATATAATGTGCGTATTTTTCTATGTGGGCATTTTTCTGGGTGGGCATTTTTCGGTGTGAGCAATTTTCTGTGTGCGCAATTTTCTCTGTGGGCATTTTTCGGTGTGGGTAATTTTCCATGTGCGCAATTTTCTATGTGAGCATTTATCGATGTGGGCAATTTTCCGTGTACGCATTTTTCCATGTGGGCATTTTTCGGTGTGCGCAATTTTCGTTGTGCGCTTTTTTCTTGTCCGCATTTTTCGCTGTGGGCTTTTTTTTGTGCGCAATTTTCGTGTGGGCTTTTTTCGTGTACGCTTTTTTCTGGTCACCAATCATGACATATGTTCCTGACAACAAAAGCGTGTCACAGCCTTCTTGACCGTTTTTTTTTATTGAACGCTCGTTATTTTCATTCGAATACTATTTCATTCGATTACTATTTTCATTCGAATACTATTTTTATTCGAAAACCTACTATTTTCGCCCATCACTAATCTGTGATGCGACACACATGTATGCGACAAAGGATAAAGATGTCACTCAAAGCCTAGATCACGTGACTTAGAATGAACAACGCTTTTGAAACGAGTGTATTTACCATCTCACTCTAAGTTAATATCGAGTCCTCTTTCTCTATAGGGAATCTGCTACTTGATAGTCTTGATACATCTGTGTCATGAATGTCATGATATGAACATAGATAACTTGTAGCGTTTTCATTTCACTTGCACCAGAAGAGTTCGCGTCACACTGATATTACGTCACGCACTCAGTCAGTTTTGCCAGAAAACGAAACTAGTGCGTGTTTCAATCGAATACAAATGCTCCAAATCTGGGAGCAAAATTATTGAGCGGGAAATATACTGAACCGTAACCTCAAAATTATCATTTGTGGCCAGAAATATGAAAATGCAATATTTATTTGTTATAATAAATTAAAAATCCTAAATACACTAATTATTCATATTCGCTTCTTAAGGAATTCACCCCGGACGAAGATTCTATGCACTAGAGAAACTGTGTTTAGCAAATAACTTAATTATTAACAATTTCTTGATACAATAAATTGTTTTTGTTATCTGTCAATAAATCATCTGTAATATGCTTCTCCTGAAATGACAGAAAAGTTGCACTGAAACGCTTGCACTACCTTCGAAGTCAGTTCCAAAATTCTTGCACTGAGTGCAAAACTGGTGCGCACTAACATTTCAATCGAACATAAAACACGAAGAAAGTTTGAATGAAATCACCAATCGAACACGAAATCTAAACTCAGTGCGCAGTTCAATCGAAAACGCTATTAAATAGATAGCCATCTGTCGTCTTCAAGTGAAGAAGCAAGTTTCAACGCCATCTGTTATTGCCTCTTTAAACGTAATGATAATGCAATACCATTAGAATTAGACACCTGTAAGTCAACAAGGAGGGAATTTTAAAACTTCTCATTTAATGGCTTGTTACATATTTAAATGTATGCAAACGAAATATAAATAATTGTTTATCTGACAACTTGTAAAATAAAATTAATTTATAATTATGTTTGTACAACTTCATCAGAATTACGAAGAAATTGTATACAGTGAACAATGTGAATTTAATATATTCTTTTAAAAGTTATTGGTACATACAATCATTTATATTTCGTTTAAATACAGTTTCTTTAGTGTCCATAAAGTTATAATCAAAAACATTGTAAAAATAACAACATATATTAAAAAATGTAGAATATAAATTTTACTTATAAATGTATAGGCATAACAATAAATACCACGCTACTTTTTATGTCGTTTTAAAAACTTTTTATACGTTAAAATAAAAATTGGATTTTCTTCTTTGAATCTTAAATCTCTCCCTGAAAGTATCTTATTAATTCTAGTTAAAAATGAATGCAACACAATGTTAATACTTAATTCAATATAGTATTTTGTATTTTCTTTGTGAATACTAGGGATGGCAACGATATATCGATATATTAGAAATATGGATATATTCATGGAAAATATCGATATACAGGGTGAGTTTTTTTCGATGTTTAGCATTGGGATCTCGGAAACTAGCAGAGCTAGAGAGATGGTTAAATGGGGAAAGATTTGTAGTTTTAGGAGCCCAGTTTAATGCAGCTTTTGTTTTTTTCTTAAAGTTCATGGCTGGCTAGATATTTTGAAAAAACTGATTTTTTATAAATTCGTTAAATGCATATAGCTCGGTTATTCTTGATTTTAGAGAAAAGTTGTAAGACAAAAGTTGTACAGAATTATGTTCTTAATTAAACAGTCGAACATAACATAAACATCAGTTTTTTTAAATGGAAACCATAGTAGGCCATGAATGAAAAAGAAAGGCCTTTTTTTACCTTTTCAACGATATAACATTCGATATGGTTATTTAAAAAAAGGACGGAGATACGGCAGTTTTTCTTTTTCAAAATTGTTAATATGGTTGGCCATGGAAACAAAAGTTTATTGACAAATGCAAGTTATAAATGGTGAGCAAATAAAAATCAGATTAGAGTAAGCGGTGCAAAGAAAATGTATATCTGTGATTAAATAAAAAGTACAGTTATCGTAGTAACAGTGAATCACAAGACTCTATTTTGAATTCTAACGTACCCTTAAATTTTAACAGCCTGTTAATAAGTTACAGAATAGCCCCTGATGACGGACGTTCTACTAGGAAAGCAGTAAATTCGATTTTAAAGAGGTGTAATTTATGTATTGCAAATAATGGTGGTCTTTTCGAACATCTTTAGAAATATCTTTAGTTTATTTTTGTTCTCGATAGTTTAGATTTGCTAAAAAGGCTGGTATACTTGCAGTTGTTCATCTGGTGAATTTTTAAAGGTTGTTTTCAGAACCACAAGAATGATCTTCCAAGGTTTCGCTGCTTCGTGTTTGTAAACTATAAAATAATTTATACGTACAAATTATTGGTTTTGTATTTCAATGTTTTACATAGCTGTTTGATATTTAACAGTATTTTGAGTTGGTGATGAAAATGAACCCTATCTCAACAAAAAGCGGTCATAAAGTGAGTGTTTACAAAAAAGAGTTGACATTAAATCAATGTTAAAAATTTCCAAAATTGAAGAAAACATGAAATTATAGTGATACTGATGTTTTGAGGCTATTGAAATATTGAATCATTGTTGGTATTAGAGTTTTGATTCTGAAACGTATGTAAAAAAGAAACGGCGAACAAAACGTCAAAGTAATATAAGTGAGCAAATAAAAATCAGATTAGAGTGGGCTGTGCAATGTTTGTGATTAACTGAATTAATTAATGTAATACATTCATGGACTGTCAAATGTATTGACCTTTTATTTAATCACAGACATACATTTTTTTGCAGCGCCTACTCTAATCTGATTTTTATTTGCTCACCATTTATAACTTGCATTTGTCAATAAACTTTTGTTTCCATGGCCAACCATATTAACAATTTTGAAAAAGAAAAACTGCCGTATCTCCGTCGTTTTTTTAAATAACCATATCGAATGTTATATCGTTGAAAAGGTAAAAAAAGGCCTTTCTTTTTCATTCATGGCCTACTATGGTTTCCATTTAAAAAAACTGATGTTTATGTCACAACTGAAAAATAAGAGCTTATATGGAAAATTTAGTTCGACTGTTTAATTAAGAACATAATTCTGTACAACTTTTGTCTTACAACTTTTCTCTAAAATCAAGAATAACCGAGCTATATGCATTTAACGAATTTATAAAAAATCAGTTTTTTCAAAATATCTAGCCAGCCATGAACTTTAAGAAAAAAACAAAAGCTGCATTAAACTGGGCTCCTAAAACTACAAATCTTTCCCCATTTAACCATCTCTCTAGCTCTGCTAGTTTCCGAGATCCCAATGCTAAACATCGAAAAAAACTCACCCTGTATATTATATCAATATTATAATTCAATATATTGGGAAAAATATCGATGTATTTTGCAAATAACCTTTCGATATATTTTTTAGCTTGTGCAGTTTTAAAGAACAATGAAACCGGTATCTTTATAGTGATGATACAGAAAACTACTTGAAATATTTTTTTCTTTCATTTTACGCCCGCCCTGCCCTCTAGTAAGTAGTAAAGAAAATAAGTTACGTTGACCTTTTGCAGAAACCCACAATCATGCATCCCCATAAAATGTATTTGTAAAGATTAGCTATGTAAATCCCCGAACAAATTACATTATTGGTTTTATAAACGGCCGACACAAAGAACCAAAGAAGTTTGTGAATCATTCGTTCTTGCGACTTGCGGAAGTAACGATTTGATTTTTGAAGTGCGGTTTTGAAAATTATTGATTTTTTTTAAATTGTGGCTTATGTTTATAAGTTATTTAATAAAACATCGTAATGGTTCCACCGAAAAAGCAATATTAGTAAATATTATTAGTTCTTATGTTATTCATTTTTGTGCTAATATATTAAAATAAAATCTGCCTTACTAATAAATTGAAATCTGTTAAATATGCTGGGATTTATTTTTATTTACCTTTTTTTTAACAACCAGTTAAATATGTATATCGATATATGAATATATCGATATATTTCTAAGGATATATCGAATGTATCGATATATGTTTAACGATATATCATATGAGTCGATATATCGATATATAAACTTTCTTTGCCATCCCTAGTGAATACTACAAAAAAGTTGAGAGATATCTTGTAATAAAACATTGAAGCATATTTCTTGTAAGTTTGTTTTGACACCGTAACATAAAATTATTTAAGGAATATTTTCCAAATGAATTTTTGTGGTCTTTTGAAAAACTTGAGTAAAATAACGTGATGGATGCTTTAACTTGTAGTTTTGATGTTGTCTTTGAGAAATTAAAACATGCTCTTTTAGTTCTACGTTACTGCACAATTTTTCTTTACAAACACACTTTTTTAATATTTTATTGACAACATAACCGGCCACATAAGATGAAACGTAATTTTCCAGAACATTGGGTGCAGGACTTGTAGTATTAGGTTGTAAAATTTCTATGTTAGGTTCAGTGCATGGTGTATTTGGTTGTTCTAAGATCGTAAATTGTCCAATGGACCTGCAGATTCATCAGCCTCACAATTCGCACCAGCAGAATGCGATGATACAAAATTATTTAGTAATAAAGATTTACAGGAACGGATAAATGATGAGCAGTTAGGATTTGTATTACGAACACCGTGACTTCGGATGCATGAAAAAAAATTCTCCACTGGGTCTTGGTCTACTGGTCTACTCCGAGGAGCAAAATTTACGAAACATAGTTCAAATAATTTTGATGTTAACGAAATTAGTCCACGTAGTGAAGATACCCAGTTTTTTAAACAAGGAGGTTTGACTGGGGTATTTGAATTTGGTAGTTTGAAATACATAGAAGATATAACTGGCAAACAAGATGTCCAAAATGATATATGTTCAGATGGTTTTGTCACTGCACAACGTAACATTTTTCCAGGTGGCGGAAATTTTGCACTGCCATTAACACTGTCAAATACTTTATCAAAAAACAAAAGCAAGTCTGCCATTTCCAAAGCTTCCAATTCTAAATAAAATTGAGAATCTGGGCGCAATTCAGTGCTTACTTTTGCTGCTACATGCATTGCTGAACCTACTGTGTGATTGAACACTTGCGTGCAATTCTTTACCTTAATTTTTTTAATTTTTGAAGGTATTACATGTTCATCGGTTAGTTTAGTAAATATTTATATAAATTGAGCTGATTTAGATATTTGCGGAGCTGGAGTTACAGGAGTTGGAGCTACATCATCCGCAAGAATTGGAATTATTGTAGTGAAGTTAATTAAATTTATATACACCAAAAGATTGGTTTTATTTAACGGAAATATGCACAATATAATAATAAACAGATAATGTTTTATAAACATAATTTTGACAATAACAAGTATTAACTAACTAGATCATTTATATTACAATCTCCCCATCGTAAAACAAGAGTAATCCTGAAGCCATTTCGGACGTTGGGGAACACGGTTAGATCGACGAGGACGAAGGTTGGTATCGCGTTCTTGATTTGATAGAAGCAGGTTGGTATCGTCAACGTCACTTTGTGTTGTGCTTCATCTTGAGTGTTGCTATCTTCATGAGTCTTAGGAGTTGTAAGTTCTTGTGGTTGTAAATTAATTTAATTTTCTCCAAATTGAGCTGATTTAGATATTTGCGGAGCTGGAGTTACAGGAGTTGGAGCTACATCATCCGCAAGAATTGGAATTATGTTATCCTCACTTTCGCCGAGAGGTGCTAAATATCGGTTGGATATACTAGTTTCTCGGCCATCAGGTAAGCGGATAAATGAATAATTTGGATTAGCTTGTAAGAGTTCTATTTTTTCCACCAAAGGTTCAAATTTACTTCTGCGAACTGGTCTTTTCATGAGAACTACACCAGGCGAAGATAACCACGTCGGCGTAGATTGTCCACTTGTTGACCTACGATTATGGTAAAACATGCGTTCGTGCGGAGTAACATTAGTAGCAGTACAAAGTAAAGATCTAATTGAATGTAGTGCTTCTTGGAGAACAGATTCCCATTGTGTCTCTCTCAAATTTTTAGAGCGAAGAGTTAATTGTATGGTTCTCCAGAGAGTTCCGTTGAGTTTTTCTACTTGTCCATTTCCTTTAGGATTGTAAGCAGTGCTATGACTTGTAGCGGTTCCTTTAGAATAAAAATATGTTTTCAGTTCGGAAGACATAAAGGATGAACCACGATCAGAATGTATATATTCAGGCATTCCAAATACCGAGAAAAGATTATTGAGATGCTTAATGACAGTTTCTGTAGATAAATCTGAGCAAGGAAAAGCGAAGGGAAATCTTGAGTATTCGTCAATTATTGTGAACATATATATCGATTATGAGAACAAGTGGGTAAAGGGCCTTTGAAATCCATAGCTAATCTTTCAAAGGGGTGAGTAGCTTTAATTAAGTTTCCTTGAGTTTTACAAAAACGTGGCTTTACTTCAGAACAGATCAAACAGGAATTTGTCATTCTTTTAATTTCATCGACGGAATAAGGCAGGTTTTTGGAACGAACCCAGTGGATCATTCGAGTTATACCAGGATGACATAAACTTCGATGTAAGTTGTAAAGTTTTAAGTCTGATACAGAACTAGCACATATTCTGGATAATGTATCTGCAACTGT
The DNA here is from genome assembly GCA_958336345.1 of Dorcus parallelipipedus. Taxonomy (NCBI): domain Eukaryota; kingdom Metazoa; phylum Arthropoda; class Insecta; order Coleoptera; family Lucanidae; genus Dorcus; species Dorcus parallelipipedus. The sequence goes on from OY284481.1 coordinate 41,597,196, forward strand.
GTTTTCTTTCCCAGGACGATATATAACATCGTACTTATAATTTGAAAGTTCCAATCGCCAACGCTGGATTTTGTCATTTTTTATTTTACTGATTTGCTTGTTATTAAACATGAAAGAAACTGACTTTTGATCAGTAATGAGTCTGAAATGTCGACCAATTAAATAATGTCGCCATTTATGAAGAGATTCAACAATAGCATAAGCTTCTTTCTCTACGGCAGAATGTTTTCTTTCACTATTTGACAGAGTTCTAGAATAAAAGGCAACAGGTCTTCCACCCTGTGACAGTGTTGAACCTATTGATTGTTTGAGAATAATCAATTACCATTCTACGTTTATTATTTGTATTAGAAATTACTAAAACTTGGGCTCTCCATGGAGACATACTTTCTTCTATAATACCTTCTTTTAAAAGTCTTTTAATTTCAAGATTAATAAAGTTTTCATCATCTTGAGAATATTTACGAGATTTAATTGCAACAGGCTTGCAATTTAGACTAAGATTAGAGAAAAGTGAAACAGGAGGTATGGATGATTGAGCTAAGCTACAAATTTTGAGGGTAGATCTTGAACCACCAAATGTAACTTGAAGAGCAGAGTGTTTTTCTAATATATCATGACCTATGATTACATCTGCACAAAGGTTTTTCATAATTAGTAGCTTTACATCAGAATAAACATGATTATCTATCTTAACCGACACAGTACAACAGTCTTCAACATTTGAATATATGTTAAACTTGCCATAGTAATTTTATCAGAACATGACAGTTTTCGAATGTTATATTTATCAACTAGTGCAGCATTTATAAAACTCACGGTACTTCCTGTGTCAATAAGGGCCTCCATTTTGAAGTTATTAATGAAGATGGGGACTTTAGTCTTCTCAAGAGGTAAAGAAGAAGCAGCGATGATATGTGAGAGAACTTCTGTAGCAGCAAAGGTGTTCTTCTCACTCTTACAGACTTTCCCAAAATGTCCTTTCTTGTTACAATTTTTGCAGGTAACATTCGATGCCGGACACAAGTATCTAGGATGCAATTTATTTCCACAAAAGAAACATCTACGTTTATCATTTCCAGATTTGACTGAAACTGCAACATGATCTGATATATGAGAAGCATTACTTGAAACAATTTCTTCATTAAAATTTTTAGAAACGGCATTAATTAGATTGTCAGAAGTTGTGAAACTTACAGATTGTAGATGAGCCATTTCCAAAGAACGTGCCTGGTTAAAAGCTTCTTCTAATTGCAGAGAAGTATTTTCTAAGAGACTTTGTCTGATAGGAACTGATAAAAGACCAGATATGAAAGCATCTCGAATATAATCATTTTTATTCTGTTCAGCTGTCACAGCTTTAAAGTTGCAATCTTTTGCTAATTGTTTTAATATTTGCAAATATTGGTCAATGGAATCTTCTACCTGTTGTTTTTGTGTAGCAAGACGATGTCTAGCATAAATTTCATTTTCAGGTTTTACATAAATTCCATCTAAAGTATTTAGAGCTTCGTCAAAACTCCCTGAGTCATTGATATAGGCAAAAACATTAGGTCCAATATGGTTATGTAAAAGTTGTAGTTTAGTTTCATTACGCACTTGAGTTTGAGCTTCTAGAAAATTATTGAAAGTTCTTTTCCAATGAATCCATTCATGTTTAGCGGAGCTTGAAACAGGGTCAGTACAAAATCGATTCCGTTAAATAAATTGTAGTAAAGTTAATTAAATTTATATACACCAAAAGATTGGTTTTATTTAACGGAAATATGCACAATGTAATAATAAACAGATAATGTTTTATAAACATAATTTTGACAATAACAAGTATTAACTAACTAGATCATTTATATTACACTGACTGTAAGCACCTCGATTTTTATTAATATCATATAATCTTAACACATGTTTCCACGATGCTATTTTTCTGATACCCTGCTGAATAAAATGAAGATCTTTATTTAAAAGCATGTTTCTTATACATTTCATAAGATGTGGAAAATCATACAAATGTATAATTTCCTTTCCGTCTATAAAGTAACCCTGTAATCTGTTTTCTTCATTTTGTTCAATAAAGTGTCTGTTTCAATCAGCAACTGATTTATCGCAGCCTGATTGGTGGCGCCTTGATCTGATATTGTGGTTACTATATTCAGACCACAATTTCTTAATTCACGAACTACATTTTTTTAAATGTTTGATGGTTCAGCAGTTGGTGTTGTACTTTCGCAAAAAGTAAAGCTTACAGTCTGTTTCCATTTACTATACATACCTTTAACAGTAAAAACTAAAGCATGATCTGCAAAACCAAGACGACGTTCTGCTCCACCAAAATCAATAAATCCATCTATGGAATCTGATTTTGCATTATATTGCAGACCAGGACTTAATGCAATCTCATCAAACATAAGGATGCAATGTTTATCGATTGGTTTCATTTTCTTAATGCGTTTTTTCAAATGAGAAAAAATGGATTTATTAATTCCACAATGATATGGAATTTTATTTAACATGTCTGTTAAAACTTTACGCGAAGGCAGATTAAAAATTGTTGACAAGTATCTATATGCTTTTCCACTTTGTTTATAAATTGATAACGCTAAAATTTTGTCGTCGACAGTAAATCTTCGTCCCTTTGGTTTATACTTTTGTGTTCGTAATTGTGATAAGAAAAAATGTGCATTAACTGCATTCATTTCATTTAAATAATTTAACAATGAGTTCTTACTTTCTAAATAAATTAATTTTCTGCTTACAGACGCTTGTTGACTGTTAAATTTTCTTGCTACTTGTTGTAACTGCTTGGCTTTATTATATAACTGTTTTGCTTTTGGCGTTAGCTGTTGTTGGCGTATGACACCTGCATAATGCAATAATCCTCTTTTTTTCTTGGGTGTCTTTGGATCTGAAATATGAGATAATTATAATGTTATCAATTTTTTTTTTATTTTAAAATCATTCCTATTGGCATTTAATTCTTTGGTATGTGTGTATTGATTATAATTTTCTCTTTTCAGGAGAAATGTTTTAATTAATAGAAAAATTAGTTATCTGAAATGTGTATATTTAATAACTTACATGCCATACTTTTAACTTTTGAAAGCTCTCTTGCTTGTGAAGTGGACGATAAAGACTCAATATCCAATTCATGAGGGGCTAGATGTCGTGTATCTGAACTTCCACCTGACGTGGATGATAATGATTTTATATCCAATTCTCTTATTTCTACATCTGATTCATGTCTTGATGAATTACCTATTCAAAAATACAAACATATGATGAAACATATTTATTAAAATAAAAATATAATAACAACATAATATTACCCACCTGAAGAATTATTCTTAAACAAGGAGGTTTTAACGTTTTTTAAATGTGAAGATGAATACGCTTTCTCAGGAATCTTTACTGTCCATGACTCTGGAGAGTAAGCCGATGAAGATGGCAAAGTTTGAAGAACATTTACAATATCATATTTAACAAATTGTTACCAATTATCACCATTGACTCCAATACCTTAATTTTTAATCACAATTAAATATTCTGTAAACCCACCCAGAATGTTTATTTAATTGTCCCGAGTATCTATGAATTTAATAATAATATGATTCACGAATAATAATTCTTATTGCTTAAAAAATAATGCTATTACCTTGAAAACTACGTACTTATAAATTACGTTCATAATCTGATTCACAATATCTTACAATGATCTTACATACATACAGTGTTGTAACAGATACAAGTATCTAGATTCAGATACAGATACAACATAAATGTATCTAGATACCTTTTAGATACATACATATATGATTTATACAGGGTTAGTTAAAAGTATGGAAACGGCCATTTATTGCCGTTAATATTCATTTTAAGAAATATGTACTTTATGAAAGTTTTTTAGGAAATTTTTATCTACAATTGAGAATACTTGAATTTTTTTCTTCTTCAATTGTTTTTGAGTTACGCCTATCTGCGTAATTTTTTTAAATGGAAACATTCTAATTTTAATCTACCGTTCGGTAGAGTATTTTTTTCTCTTTACAATAGTATTCTTATTTTTTTTTTAGAATTGAGGGGTTTCTGTAAAAAAAACAATATTTCAAGTATTCATTTCCCGTCGTGCGCGCTTATTAGCGCCAGGTCAGGTATATCTAAGCAAAGAGATAAACAAACTCGAGCGAGTAACTTATTCAGTGGTTATTGTTTACGTCAAATTCAATTGCGTGTAATTTACTGCTGTTAACATTAGCAATGGCGAATTTAAATGAACATGAAAGAATTGAAATACTTATGATGCTGGGTTATGGAGATAGACGTACAAGTTTACAAGACGTTTGTTAGTTTTTTAATGATGCGCATCCTGATAGAAAGCCAATTTCTAAATCCGTTGTTAGTAAAACTTTGAAACGTTTCGAACAAACCGGCAGCGTTAAAAATTTGCCAAAGAGTGGTAGACCGAGAACATCGACCAGTGATGATAAAAAGCTGGATATTTTATTGGCTGTATCTGAAGATACCCATTTATCAACCAACCAATTAGCGGTAAATCTCAATATTTCACAGTCATCAGTCGTTAAAATGTTAAAAAGTGAAAAGTTTAAACCTTATAAGGTACTTGTACAGGAATTGACGGAAGATGATTTTGATAGGAGACTTCAATTTTGTGAAGAAATGTTAAATATTTGCAATAATAACGAAAATGTTGTTAATAACATTCTTTTCTCTGACGAAGCTACTTTTTGCCTTACCGGTGAAGTAAACAGACATAACTGCAGATATTGGTCACCTGTCAATCCGTTTTGGTTTTTGGAGCACCATACGCAGTATCCCCAAAAAGTTAATGTTTGGGTTGGCATTCTAGGTGGTCATATTATAGGTCCCTTTTTCATCGATGGCAATTTAAATTCGGCTCTGTATTTGCAGTTATTGCAAAATCAAATTATACCTGCTTGTGCTACGCTCTATCCTCATGAAAACAACGAAAACCTTCCCAATAACAATATCTGGTTTCAGCAAGATGGCGCCCCACCACATTATGGTTTAAATATTCGTCAGTATCTTGATAACGTTTTTCCAAATAGATGGATTGGGAGACGAGGTGAAATTGAGTGGCCAACCCGTTCCCCTGATTTAAGCCCTTTAGATTTTTTCCTCTGAGGATATCTAAAAAACAAAGTTTATAAAGATAAGCCCGATGACATCGAAGATTTAAAAATTCGAATTACCAGGACGATACAAGAAATTCCCCGTGAATTTTTAGAGAATTCTCTTCGGGGTTTTGTAAATCGTTTGGGTCATTGTCAAATTACAAATGGAGGACAATTTGAACACTTAATTTAATTTACTTTTTTTTTGTTTTTTGTTTGTTTTTTTTTTGTTTTTGTTGTTGTTTTGTTTGTGACCCATAACTTCACTTTTGTCTTAGATCTACCTAACTAAGGGTCAGTTTCATAATAGAATTTAAAGGAACCTTTAAAATAAAGTCACAATCTGATGTGTAAACAAATGTGTTTTCATATTTGTTTTGACATCTAAAAGTGACCTTAGTTTATAGCCTCCTTTAAATTCCATTATGAAACTGGCCCTAAAATAAATATTTGAACCAGTGTTTTCAATTTCACAAAAAAGTGAAAAATGTTTTTTTTTCAGAAATTCCTCAATTCTAAAAAAAAAACAAGAATACTATTGTAAAGAGAAAAAAATACTCTACCGAACGGTATATTAAAATTAGAATGTTTCCATTTAAAAAAAATACGCAGATAGGCGTAACTCAAAAACAATTGAAGAAGAAAAAAATTCAAGTATTCTCAATTGTAGATAAAAATTTCCTAAAAAACTTTCATAAAGCACATATTTCTTAAAATGAATATTAACGGCAATAAATGGCCGTTTCCATACTTTTAACTAACCCTGTATGTGCAGGGTGGATAAATTTCAATGTCTCTTATGGGCATCTCTGTAACTATAAGAGATCGAAAAAAACTAGTGGCCAAGTCTCGATCTCTTTTTTAGAGATAAAATCAATAGACTAAACAAAAATTGGCTATCTTCTTTTATTTTCGAGTCCATAAGAGGCATCGAAATTGATCCAACCTGTACATACAGGGTGGGCTAACAATGCATGATCGGAAGATTCTGGCGTTATTGATTAATACTTTTAAAATTGCATTAACATACATATCGGTTAGATGCACAATCTAAAATTATTTAGATATGTACAGAGTGTTCCGTAAGAGTGTGGCAATTCTAATTTACATCTTTTTAAATGGAATACTCTGTACTGAGTGCTTAAAAAAGTGTTAAAAAAATTCGTGATTCTTTAGAGATATGGAGGTTACAAGATTGGAATTTGAAATTTTTACCAATTCTGAATATTTCAACAATTTTTATAGTGGAAGACCTATTTAAAATGATGTTCAACAATAATTTTTATTTAAAATCAATAAATAGTACATGTTTTTCATAAATTATCATCAAAATGATCTGGCCATCAATTAATTAATTAAGTTGGTAAGTAACTGCATTTAATTACCTATGAATTTACGTTGACTGAATATGTATTGTAACGTTTTTAAAAGTTCTATTAATTTTATTTTAATCAAAACACGAAATAGTTAATAATCTAATTTATTTAAAAGTAACACTAATTAACACTAACTTAAGAATAATTTATTTATAAACTAATAAGTAATTTATGTTAACAGCCGAGCGAATATTTATAACGCGACTTCAATTTCGAACTGTCCACTTGCTTAATTAATGTCGAACTGTCCCCCGTTTGGCTGCGTGCATTTTTATATGCCGGGGTTGTTTCTCGCGAACATTCTCGCTCGTTCGACAGAAAGTCTCGGATCATCGCTGACGTGATATCGAAGCTTCTCGTCTAAGGCGCGTCGTTGTTGACGCATTAGACGGGCTGGGACCGCAAACGTCACACTGCCCCCTTCTTAAAAACGTTTCGTCTCGGAACGTTCCTTGTGATAGCCTTGAAGGAAAATGTCGAAATCGGCATGCTGGTCCCTCTTTACAACATCCGGTCTGGAAGAAATAGCAGTCTACGGTTTTCCTACTGCCAACAGCTGCCTGTGGGTGGTGACTGCAGACTAGAACTTCTATTCCCGTTCCGTTGAAGATTACTTCTATCATGCTGCGAACGACCCTCCAGTCCAGCCCATCTAGTCCGCAGCCTATCTTGGGAATGGCTAATTTCGTCTCCTTGCCTTCCACCAGCTGTCTCTTCAGGCTCCATAAAGCTCTCCAAATACTGCGATAGTCAGGCTTACCGCTTGATGTCTTTTTGGTGACTAAGTAGTACACGTGTCGTCTTCGTTCCGCCTCCGTGTGGATGATCTGTAGGCTCTTGCCCACCATGGGGTGCTGTCTTAGGAGTTCCTCGACCTGACCAAATTTCTTCCGGAAGACTTGGGCTGTCCCCTTGGACATCCTTAGGTCTTCTGCCTCACAGTGGGCCAGACTGTACTCTGGTGACACTTGAAAAAGGTCTTGCTGTCTCTCTGTGGTCACTCCGAATCGCGCCTTACTTCCTGTGGCGTGATGAAACATGAAGGTTTCGAAGTTTACTTCGGAACCTTGCGTCCGTTGTACTGTCCTTTCATTTTCTTCTCCGTTGTAAGGAGCCATTCGGTTGAAGTGGATAACTTTGGGTTTGCCATGCGGAATCTTCCTGATGCGGTAGATGACATCGTTGATCCGTTTCATCACTTTGTAAGGACCTTCCCAAGATGTCTGCAGTTTTGGCGATAGACCTCGACGTCTTTGAGGATTATAAAGCCAGACCAGCGCTCCAGGTTCGTATCCCCCATTCTGAGCGTTGATGTCATAATGCTCCTTCATTCGGTCGCTGGATGTCTGTATGTTGTGACGAACTCGATTGTGAATGTCGTCCATTTTTCTGCGTAGACCGCTCACGTAGTCTTCGTCGGCAGGGATTTCGCCAGGCTTCACGCCAAATTTCAGATCGCAGGGCAGTCTTGGCTCTCGCCCAAATACCACTTTTGCTGGTGTCTCTCCTGTTGTCTCATGAACGGACGAACGGTATGCCAGTAGAAAAAGGGGAATGTACGTGTCCCAGTCTCTCTGATGATCGGAGACTACCTTGGACAAATGTCGGTTGATGGTTCTGTTGAATCTTTCCACCATTCCGTCTGACTGCGGGTGAAGTGCAGTGGTTCTAGTTTTCCGGACGCCGAGCAGAGTACACACGTTCTTAAATAAAGCCGATTCAAAGTTCCTCCCTTGATCTGAATGCAGCTCCATGGGCGCGCCATACCGACTGATCCATTCTCGGACAAGGACTTCAGCAATAGTTATCGCCTCTTGGTTTGGTAGGGCGTATGCTTTAACCCACTTGCTAAAGTAGTCCATCACCACGACGATGTACTTATTTCCACTATTCGTTTGTGGAAATGGGCCGGCTACATCTATGGCAACTCTCTCAAAAGGACTTCCCACGTTATACTGTTTCATAGGAGCCTTGCCTCGTCTGTGGGGGCCGTTACTAGCTGCGCAGACTTCACCCAGTAGAATCGCTCGCGCACCTTTTCCATAGTCTTCTTGATTCCCAGATGCCCTCCCGAAGTTCCATCGTGAAGTTCCCTCAGAACTTCCGGCACCCTATTCTTGGGGATCAGTAACTGTGTCTTCTTTTCCGTGCCTTCCTGGGTTTCGATGGTTCGTTTCAGAAGACCATGATCCAGCACTATGGAGTCCCACTGCGCCCAGTACGATTTCACGGATGGTGCACACGGTGCTATCTCTTCCCAAGTAGGCCTTGCCTCCCTACTTTTCCATTCCAGCACCAATTTCAAATCCTGATCGTTCTCCTGGTCTCGTCGCAATTCTTCACCTTGCCATTTGTCGTCTACGATGGCCGTCCTCGCAGTCGTGGCCACTTTCTCCTCCAGCCGACTACAGTGCTTACAGTCTTCGGCACAAGGTCTTCTCGACAAAGCATCGGCATTTCTGTGGCTAGTTCCGGCCCGATGCTGGATTTCAAAATCGTATTCCTGAAGTCGTTCGATCCATCGTGCGACTTGTCCTTCAGGATTCTTGAATCGGAGGAGCCATTTTAAAGCGGCATGGTCCGTCCTCAGGAGAAAATGTCTGCCATATAAGTACTTGTAGAAATGTTCTATGGACTTTACCACGGCTAGCAATTCCCTTCTAGTGACACAATAATTTCGTTCCGGCTTTGACAGGACTTTACTGAAGTAGCCAATCACCTTCTCCTGCCCTTCTTGTATCTGGGACAGTACGCCACCGATACCAACATTGCTAGCGTCAGTGTCCACGATGAACTTGCCTTCTGGGAGAGGGTAACTTAGGATAGGAGCACTTATCAAGTACTGTTTGAGTTGTTCAAAACTAATTTGGCAATGTTGGTCTCATTCAAACGGACGACCTTCTTCGGTGAGTTTTGTCAACGGCTTAGCGATGTCCGCAAATCCGGGCACATAGCGCCGATAGTAAGTGCATAGGCCTAGAAAACTCCTTATCTGGTGTTTATTCTTGGGAGTTGGCCAGTCCTTCACGACCTGAATCTTCACTGGGTCCACGGCGATTCCATTCCCATTAACAATATGGCCTAGATAATTCACTTCCTTCTGGAACAGGTGGCACTTCTTGAGACTAAGCTTTAGTCCAGCTCCGCGAAGCCGCTGGAACACTCCTTCCAGATTCTTCAGGTGGTCGTCGAAAGTTTTCCCCACCACAATTATGTCGTCCAGGTATACCATGCACGTTTTCCAGGACAGACCCTTCAGAACCGTCTCCATCAGCCTCTCGAATGTCGCTGGAGCATTACATAAGCCGAACGGCATCACCGTGAATTGCCATAGACCCATACCAAGGGAAAACGCCGTTTTTTCTCGATCTTCGGGCCTAGTTCCACTTGCCAATAACCACTCTTTAGATCCAAGGTTGAGAAGATCTTTGAACCGGCCAGGGTGTCCAGGGTGTCATCAATTCGTGGCAGAGGATAGCTGTCCTTTTTAGTGACGTTGTTGAGCAATCGATAGTCTACGCAGAATCGTGTGGATCCATCATTCTTCTTCACAAGCACTACCGGTGACGCCCATGGGCTACTCGATGGCTCAATTACGTTGTCTTTTTCCATCTCACGAATAATGCGTTCTGCTTCCTCACGCTTCGCCAATGGTAACCTCCTTGGAGCTTGACGGATGGGCCTTTCTTCCCCGGTCTCTATCTTGTGTTTGACTATGTCGGTTCTTCCCTTAGGTCCATTTTCTACCTCGAACACATCTTGATACTGACAGATCAGGTTCTTCGCTTTTGTCCTCTGTTCTGGAGTCAGTTCCTGGGCCGTGGACATGACCATTTCCAACAACTTCTTCGGGACCTTCGTCTCTTGTTGTACGTTTGCTCCTATTTGGCGGGAGATGGAGGACACCATGGCACAGCTTCCCAAGATCGTACCTTTCTTGATGTTGACAGGGAAACAGTTCACATTCATCAGGCGGACTGGTATTTCCTTCTTTGCTGTCAACAACATTTTTCCAACGAGAACTCCTTTTCCAATCTTCTGATCGTCAGTGTTAGGTTCGACCATAATGACTTGCCCATCTTGGAAAGCGCCGTTCAGGTTTGCGTCGACTATAACCTCGGTTCTGCTAGGCAATACGACATCTTCTGCGAGAACAACTCGAGCGGTCACGTCCTCTCGTTGATGTAGAACCAACTCCTCGTTGTTAACCGCCATTACGCCACGCTTCAGATCCAATTGGAACCCATGGGCACACATGATGTCCATGCCCAGAATCGCCTCATCCTCTATTTCTGCTACCAGCGCACGGTGTTTGATGGGAGTCGCTCCAATCGTAATGGTCACCTCTACTTCACCATGGACAGTCGCTGATGTTCCGGTTGCTGTCCTCAGTCTCCATTTAGTCGGCTCAGTGCGTCTTGATGACTTGATCACATCGGGCCTCAGGATAGTCTTCGTCGCACCCGTATCATCAATGGTGGCATCCACGAAGACACTGCTGGTTAATCGCCGCAGGGCTATTACTTTCGTGGCCTTTGTCTTTGGAGGCCTTTGAATACGCGTCGACGTTTGTCCATCTGCAGCGACCTGAGTTAGTTTTCCCTGTGGCTTCCTTCGTGGAGGATCTTGCCTGGCCTTGGGACACCGCCTGCGAACATGTCCCTCTTCTTGGCAGTTCCAACACACCAGCGGATTCTTCCGCCTCAGGACTTGTTCCACAATGCGGCGAATATCCTCCTCTGTGGTATTATCCTTGGGCCGCTCCTCTCCAGCAGATCGCACCTTGACGCTGGCGAGTTCTTCTTCTTGGGAGTCCATGGCAGCTCGTACCTTGACGTGTCCTCTTGAAACTTGCTTCGTCGCCTCGTATTCCAAGGCGTAGGCCAATGCGTTCTTGGATGTCTTAGGGTGGGCCATTCTTAATGCTTGCTGATTGTCCGGATCACGGATTCCACCCACGAAGGTTTGCAGCGTCAAACATTGCAGGAAATCATCAGGAGCTGCAGGATATGCCAACCGGGCTAGGCGCGCTACATCAGCCTCGAATTCCTGAAGACTCTCTCCGGATTTCTGGTAACGGTTTCTCAGCTGCGCATGGTACACGTCGGTCAGATGCGCCTGGCCGTAACGCATCTCCAGCCGGTTCACCAGCTTGTTGAAGTCTTCTTGTTCCTCTAGCGGCATCATTTGTAGCACATCGATAGCGTCCCCCCTCAAGGCCACAATTAACGAAGTGGCTTTTTCACTGGCCGTCCATCCATTCGCTTTTGCTGCAGCTTCAAACTGTTTGAAGTAGTTAGGCCAAGAAGACTTCCCATCGAACGTCGGTGGTTTTATTTTCAATTTAGAAATTTCCGCTATTCCTACCACAGTTTGGATCTCATTATTTTCTGGTATTTCTGCTGGTGACGGATCCCCGAACATTCGCAACCCTGTCATGATTTGTTCGAGATTCTTAATTTTGTTGTCCTGCTGGAATAATATTTCTTCCACATTGTCTTGCAGATTCCTCGTCTCTTCTGATATTTTCACCACTAGTTTATCTTCTAAATTTCTAGATTGTTCGAGCAATTTACTTTCCAGATCTGTCGACTGTTGTATCAATTTATTTTCAAGTTTCTCCTCTAAAATTTTCACGTTTTCTTCCGTGTTTCTAGAATGTTCCATTAATTTCTCTAGATCGTCTTTCAAATTTCCGGATTGTTCGAGCAATTTAGTTTGCAATTCATCTTTAAAACTTCTGGATTGCTCCTTTAATTTATCTTCCAAATTTCCAGATTGTTCCTTTAATTTAGCTTCTAAATTTCCGGATTGTTCCATCAACTCATCTTTGAATATCTTACTTAAATCTGCAGGACCGCCCGAGATTTCAAAAACTAACGTTTCCGGGTCCTCTCCTGCTTCTAGTAGCGCTTGGTGAAGTCTTTGTTGCAAAATAGATTTCTTTCCGGAAATTTCTAATTCGCGCTCTTCTAATTCGGTTTTTAAGTCGTTCACTTTTAAGTCTTTTAACAGCACTTTCTTTGAAGCCATTGTTTCTTTGTTTAACTAATTTGTTTAAATTCAATTTAATTTTAATTGTTTATTTATTTCCACGAACCTCGCACCTGACACCAATGTAACGTTTTTAAAGGTTCTATTAATTTTATTTTAATCAAAACACGAAATAGTTAATAATCTAATTTATTTAAAAGTAACACTAATTAACACTAACTTAAGAATAATTTATTTATAAACTAATAAGTAATTTATGTTAACAGCCGAGCGAATATTTATAACGCGACTTCAATTTCGAACTGTCCACTTGCTTAATTAATGTCGAACTGTCCCCCGTTTGGCTGCGTGCATTTTTATATGCCGGGGTTGTTTCTCGCGAACATTCTCGCTCGTTCGACAGAAAGTCTCGGATCATCGCTGACGTGATATCGAAGCTTCTCGTCTAAGGCGCGTCGTTGTTGACGCATCAGACGGGCTGGGACCGCAAACGTCACAGTATTGTTTAATATCAGTCAACAGACACATAAACATAAGGCAGCATTTTTTTTAACATTTCTTCCATGCTCACAGGGTGTCCCTGAATAACAATTGCGCTGTTTTGCCATTTTTAAATACTCTGTATATTATTGCACGATTATAATAGCTTAGGCAGATTGGATCAAAATAATATAGGGTTTTATTGATCTAAAGTTTATAGTTTTCAAGATAGTGACAATTTATCGTTAAAAAATAGCAAAATTTGTTACTCTGTAAATCTGTTATTTTTAAATATTTGACCTTGAATTTTGGTAAATATATTATTGCGATCAGTCACTACGGTCGCCTTACTTGACATAATCGCAACCACACAACGAACGAAGAACGTTCGCACGTTCTAGTATTATAAAATGGATATGCACAGAAACCATATTGAAAAAAAAAATTATTTTTGTTTCAAAAATGTATCTGTGTATCTAAATGATCAGATACATACATAAATGTAACTAAATACAGTTACAGATACCAAGTACTACAATGTAACTAGTTACAGATACACTGAAATTATCTAGATACGGTATCTAGATACTTGTAACTAGATATGTTACAACACTGCATACATACATACCTGCGGCTTGTCTTATCATTACATCCTGGAACACAACACTTTCTCATTTTTATTTTTGAAAATTCTTCGCCTTTATAACAAGTAAGCTCGCATATGAATGTACAAAATCAGACAGAATCCAATTAGTGTTATTTACAAACATTCATTAAATCTGTGATGAAATAAATTACGCGTTAAAAATGGACACATAATTATAAAAGTAAATATTTACAGCTGAAATCAATAAAAAATTGACTATTAGAAATAGGTTAGAATTATTTGACGCCATGTCAGTTTATAAATAAATAGGTCACATCTTTTTGAAAGGTATGTATTGTCAAGTAGACAATTAATTGAGAAGTACAACCAAATTTACAATTAATCCCGATTTTTTTGATTTCAGCTCTACATATACTGAAGCTATAGAATATGTTTATTTCCAATAAACACATACCAAAGTTTACTTTTAAAGAATAATTAAACCAACGAATGTTTGTATACTATAAAATATATAAACAAGTAACAAACTTCGTCCGAAGAACATCTGTGAAACACTGAATCATAAACAAATCCCTATAAAAATTTGTGATTCATATTTTCATGTATAGATGGAGCGCGATTATAGCCTTGCGTGAAACCTCCGACGACTAATCTAGGTAGACTGGGCAAGCGAGCTTTAAAATATAGCTAACAAGTTCACAGGGGTGTTTACTAAGACTAAAACTTAGTGATTGGTTACTTTCAAATTGCAGTCGATAATTTTCGGCGGATGTCGTGTAACGCAACAGAACTCATAGGCGTACATACTATAATATTTGGAGATCATGTTGGTAAACATGGCGAGTATTCTGCCCTCCCTTAATGCCTCTGTTAAACATAATTTATTTCCAACGTCCGCTATGGAGATCTCTACCCCTGGGGCGCGTTCAGGAAAAACGCTCCGACTAAGTGGAGTGCGATTTATTTACTCTAGAGCCGTTCAGAAAACAATCTGAGTGAATATTTCCTTCGTTCAGGAATAGACGGAGTAAACAATCGGAGTGCGTCTTCTTATACCTACACGAAAGTGAGTACAAGTGGACGAAATTTACGAATTATAGGTTATGTTACGTTGTGATCTACTGTGATAAACATATAAGCGAAAATGGATGACAATTGTGAGTTATTAGTTGCTTTCGTTCGTGCCAATGATTACTAATAATACTAATAATAAAAACTGGATTAACTTTGTGTACATTTGTTTTATTCTGTCTGTCTTATAGTAACTACCGATATGAATCTGGAGTAGCAAGCAACCAAAGAATTTGAATTTGTATCTTCTGCACACCATTAGGCGTTTACGAAAACTGCCCTACAGTGCAGCGCTCGGAGCACATTAATCACGTGATAGGGTATTCTAATTTGATGAAGTTTTCGTAAGACATTTCTATTTGGTGATCTGTGACAGTTGGTACATGTATCATAACCATAACCTATGTAGTTCTAATTCGAAACCTAATATGAGTAATAAATTCTTTTTAAAATCTATTATTACAAATTATTAGTGATGAACTTGAAGAGGATGATGATGGAGAAATAATTAAGTTATTAAATGCATTAAATTGATGTGTTCATGTATATTGTCGATATTTCTTGATGTTGTTGTGCAGAAAAAGCACTTATACAGTATGGAATCTTCTTCATTCATAGTTTAAAAATCTCAGAAATTCAAATACACTACTATAAAACAATTAACCACTACCACAGGTCATAACCTTCAAAGTCATAGAAATTTAAAAATTTGAAGTGGGGGTATACTCTACGTGCTCGATCAAATTGTATCGAGCACTGCTTGGAGTACACGGAGCATGTTTTCGTAAAGCATTACGAACGCTCTGAACTACTTTTGGTAAGCGTAAATGAAAAAGAGTACGCCCCGAGCGACTTTTCGTAAACGCCTATTGTAATACATTACTTGCAGAATTTAATACGGAAATTGCTACCACATCTCTGCTCCATTTTTAGGCTAGTTTGTGTTTAAACACCGTTCAGGAAATGGGTGAAATGGAGCGCGCTCTCCACTGGACAAACGCTCTCGCTCGCGTATTATATCTGAACGCACCCCTGGATCAGTGTTGCCATTCGTAGCGACTTGTCGCGAAAATAGCGACTTCTTGCGTTATGTGAGACGTAACGGCAAAATGAATAATTTCACGAATTTGTAGCGACTTTTACAGTCGAGAAGTAAATTAATTTAATTTTAATGAATGGAAAATAAATAGATAAAATATTTTTTTCTAAACAGGAGTTTCCAATTCGGTGAATTCCTCAGCAGACAAAAATGCATGGTGAAATGGCGTATGCGCGTGGCACTGGCAGTCATACTTGTATTTATAGTAGCATGCACCTTATCAAGAAGCTGCTTCACAATGTCGACTTCCTAAAAGAAGCCGAAAGTCAATAAATAATTTTATGACATCTTTGTGGACATGTTACCGCTAAATAATAACAATGCTTTGCGGTGCTTTGCATTTAGTCCATCTCAATAAAAGAAAAGAATAAGCTACTTACGGTTCTAAATATGGTAGAAGAAGATAGATCAAATATGAATACTATTGGGTATAATTTGTAATGTAATTGGCTAATAATATAATCGGAACTTTTGTTTCAATGTACATATTTTTCTATTACACGCGAGAGGGTGTAAATTACTCAACATGGACTCGAAAATCCGTAAAAAGAGTTGATAAGAGGCGTTTCTATGATCCATTTTTATGATCTCTGTGTAAAAATACCGCTATACCTTCTACACCGCAATTTACATGCATTTTTTTATACTGCTCTTGCACGTCGAGGAATTTAAAGTAGCGATAAAATAGCAACATTTTGACATTTGATGTGGCGATAAATGAGTGAATTGCTGTGGCAACACTGCCCTGGATATGAAGCCAATAATTAAGTTGAAGAGGTTATGTAAGCATGAACTTTATGTTAATAATTACCAGTTTACTGGTTATTGCAAAATGTATCCACAGCAGAGAGAACGAAAAAGAGAAATCTGAAAGTGGAGAACAATTCTGTATCCTTCCTTTATTTGTTTAATGGCCATTTGGACCAACCACTTAAGCTGAGCTTAAATTTAAGTGGTGTTTATATAGGTGACCAGAAATTTTGAAACCAAAAAGAGTATACCATTTAATTTTAAAAATATTTATTGATATTTTTCAGCTGATTTTGCTTTCAGTAACAAGGCTACATCGCCTTTAATGACGACATGAAATTCCTTACAAGTCATTTTTATATAATTATGTTTTACTTTCATAACTCTTTCTAAAGTAGAAACTGTTAACCGACTTTTTTTTCAGTCCAATAGTTTATAATTGTGCTAAAAAGTCTTTCCCATTGCGCATTTGACCCAGGTAGGGTAAAAATAAAATTAATCAAAGATTTAATAATCTTCAAAAACACAACCATTTTTTTTAATTAGATCACTGCTATGGATCACTGTACACGGTTCCCTATCTTGACATCACAGTTTCCTTTTTTTTTTCTTCCCACATAATTATAATTTTTTTTGTTCGTAGTTCCTGGAGAGGTGTTTTTTAATTTAGAGAACATTTAATGATTTGTTTGAAAAAGTAAGAGTACAGAGTACAACTCCTAAAAAGAGAGAACAGTACTCTTAAAAAGAGTACGTCTGGTCACCCTAGTTTACAATGTGATATTTCAGGTTACACGGCATTGAACAAGTCACATCTAAAGTAACGCTTAAATTTAAGCTGAGCTTATTTTGTTTGGTGCACACCAGAGTTAATATTAGAATTATAAATCACAATTTTTTTCTGAATACATGAACAGATACCAAATTATTTAAGAAAAGACGAGCAGAACAAGTGGACGCAATTAAATCGTTAAAGAACTCGTTGAATCCTGAAAAACAGCAGTCCATGATAAACCTTATGACAGAAAAGATATTTGCAGTCATACAGGACAGTCGTGCGTTTATAGAATCCTCTTCTTATATACCAGGGATATCACAATTTCCACCTGATGAGAAAGTGGAAGACGCTCTATCAAATATTCTAGAGAACACTGCACTGTTTTGTGAACTTGTACTGCGATTTCCAAATATAGTCACAGCAATTTTGAAAACCAATAACAACTGGGATATTTTACTTCAGTGGAGCATAGCATTTTGCAATCAAGTAAAATACCTATTGGACAAAAGCACAGTAAAGTTATTAAATTTAGCTAGCCAAGAATTAAATCACATAGAACGTCAGCCAAATTATGTCAATCCTTATAGAGACAATGTAAGTGAGGTGCTTCATTCAAACATGGAGGAGAGTAAAATTGTAAAGAAGAAAGTAAGAAAGAAAATTAAGAAAGGGCCTAAATTAATATATTCCCACTCTGAACTTTAATACAGTTTGTTAAATGGATCTTTTCATGCACTCTCAAAACCAATTTTTTATATGTAACTATTGTATCTAGATACAGTGAAACTTGCTTAACACGAGCACTGCTTATAACGAGAACTCGGATATAGCAAGGAAATTGAAAAGTCCCGTTTCTCGATATGGTAAATTTCATGTTTCAATGAGTACGTTTATTACGAGAACTTGCTTATAAAGGCCAATTTTGTAATTTTTTTTAGTTTTACTTTGCATATAACGAGCTTAATTTCAAAAAATTTGAAAATATTTTTTTGTTTGATATAGTAGTACGTACTATGCCCGACAAAAAATCTAAATACGACGAATTAATTGTTTAGAAAATTGTTTGCTTGTTTTTTTTGTGTATTTTTTATGTTGCCATAGAACAAGCAAAATGAATTGTTTAAAGTTGTATTCAAACGTATTAGTTTATTAAATAAACTCAAAAATGCAGGCGTAGAGTTGCCCCAGATTCTTCTGGTGTTCATAGTACCTACCTACATATCTCATATGCATATATTTGATATGGATTGAAAGAGGAACGTCTTTATACGAATGTTTGTAAAGGAAAATTTACGATTTATTACTTGGCTTGAAAGTAATGATGTGTTTTAAACGGAAAAAGTCAATGACATGCGTAAAAAGATCCATTTAACAAACTGTACCTATACAATTATATTTTTGTATAATCTATTTTGTAATGTTCTTTGAATTTTATTCACTTTTGTGCTTGCAATAAAAATGAAGAAGAATAGATCAAGGGTTTCCAACCTTTGACCCACTATAGAGAAAACATTCCATTGATCCACTCTCAAATTTAATTTTTATTATAACTCAACGATTAAATTTTTAATAAAATTAGGTTAAAAGCTAAAAAGATTAACAAGAAATATCCCTTTCTTTATATAGGGTGTCTTTGATTACAAGACAATATCTGGAACCTCCGACTGATGACACATCCATTGGGCCACATAAGTCAGCAAGAATAATTTCACCAGGGATTGTAGCTCTCTCTTTTCTCGAGTGATAAGATTTTCTGTGCTGCTTACCAAAAGGACATCCAGTATGTGCTTTTGCTTTACATAAAGGTTTAATAACCTCAAGTTCAAGTTCAAATAGTTCATTTTTACGCCGACCGAACAATGTAGGTTTTCCCAATTGTAGAAATACACATTTATCGCCACTAGCTTTAAAGACGAAGCCCTTTCTTACTGTTTGACCAACTGAGAGTAAATTTTTGCCTAAATCAGGAACATACCACACTTTATCTATAGTCTTTATATATTTTTGACGAGACACAATAGTTTTTATACGAATAGTTCCTTCACCAAAAGCTTTAATGGTAGCCTATTATTATCAACAGTCACTTCAAAAGGCACCGAAAATTCTTCATAAGTCTCAAACCATTCTTTGCAGAAAGTCATGTGATGTAAAACACCACTATCCGCAATCCACTTGTCATTGACAACCCTTATTTCCGCTGAGTAACATAAGAGCCCTGTATCTGGCTTAATCTTACTTTTAGAGGGACATTTCGACGCAAAATGACCTACCTCGTTACAAATAAAGCATTTTATTGCCTTTGGATTCTTTTGTTTTCTTTTACTATTATTCTGTTTTTCTTTAGCACCAACCTCCAGAGCTGTTCCATTAGCATTTTCTGGCTGATTAGGTAATCTCATTTCTATGAGTCTTAACCTTTGTAACAAAAGACTGACGCTTCTATCACCTACGGGTATACTCTCCCATACGTTTTTAAATTCGAAATATTTTGACGGTAGTGTACTCATTATTCTGCTCAGTAACAATAACTCCGGCAATTGAACCTTTGACAACTTATTTAGTTCTTCATTAATCTCAGCGAAAAGCTTCTTTAATCGAGAAATATACGTTGCTATATCCTCTTCTGTTTTCTTTTCTGCAGAGAAGAAAGATTCGAAAAGTCTATCTAATCGTTGACCAGAACTTTGTTCGTACACCGACAAAAGTTGCTTCCAAATTTCATAAGCAGAATGACATGTCGCTGTCATGTCTACATTTGCATCATTTATATTAGTTACTAATAGAAAGTGAGCAAATAAAAATCAGATTAGAGTAGGCGGTGCAAAGAAAATGTATGTCTGTGATTAACTGAATTAATTAATGTAATACATTCATGGACTGTCAAATTTATTGACTTTTCATTTAATCACAGACATGCATTTTCTTTGCACCGTCTGCTCTAATTTGATTTTTAGTTGCTCACAGGTTATAAATTGTGCAAATGAATCTGCTTTCTTCCACTTTTTAAGTTCGCTGTCAGACTCGCCTTCTTCCGGTTTCTCTGGGCATCTAGAATCTCCGATAATAACTTCATATTCATCTTGATGTTTGAGAAGTAATTCAACTTGTCTCTTCCACCTGGGCCAGTTAGGTCCTTCTAACTTTTCTAGAATCACTTTCACATTTATGTTCATGTAAATACTACTGCTCAGAGTTTTAAGCACAACTATTCTGCGTTTTCTGGGCCCATAACCACTTGAATAATGATAATAACTTTATTTTAAAGTTAGAATAATTAACATGTCATATATTACAAATTTTATTATATCAACATTAGGTCCATAGATTAGGTCACTTGATAATTATTTTAAGTTAAAACTCTTTTTTAATACAAATAAATGCAATCTAGACGCTATATCAAAAGCAAGCAACTAATTTGTTGGAAATGGTATGCGCTTTTCCCACCGCACGCAATTCAGTGCGCCTCTGACCGACATCTTAGGGTGCGTTCCGTTTCACGCATACGTTACTTGAATCTGCCTTCAAGTCGATGCGTTTGTAAAAGCGTTCCGTTTTAAATTTGCCGTTGATGAGTCAAATGAATCGGAACGCTTGATATAAATTTTTGTTAAGGGAGGATGACAATATATTTCTAACAGTGATTTAAAATGTTCACACTACTTGTAAAATAGTATTAAATATTTGAATTAAAAATTAAAAAAAGACTAACTCTGACTTAGTTTTACTGCTGTTTCAGCAATATGGACTTAAAATTGTAATCTTCCGTTTGTTAAGACAATTTTCACGAAATCAAAATTCAAATTATTTTTAGATAAAAAAAAATCAAGTTACTTTTTCAGTTTGCGTTGACAACCTTGTTTATTTTGACAACATGTTTATATTTTTCACTTCTGACGAAGCTGTCGAACGACTGCGAAATGTTAAGTGTATGTACGCCATTTAGTGTCCGTTTAAAAGAGTTTGTGATACAATTATCTAATTACTATAAAATTAACATCAGTTTCGTAACTTTGAAAGCCTATAGGCACAGCATAAATACATAAGCAGGTTCACTCTCCTTGGCGGGAAAATTTCCCGCGCAAACTGAGCCGTCATATTCCGGATGGATAATCTGTCTAACTTGTATTCGACTGGACGTACGGAGTGTTTGTTATTCTCACTCTTACATGCACTGAAACGCAGTCGCTCTCCCTCACACTTCTGCTCATTGCGTGCATCGAACATTATGTCGAATACGCCGTTAAATTGCACGAAAACGATCAGTGGTGTCTCGTGTAATTAGCAGCATAATATGCTTTCGATTATGCATGCTGGGGTAAACTTAAACCTTAGGCTTTCAAGTAGTGATCGGATAATTCATATTAAAAATAATCTGTCATCCGATTATCAAAATAACCTAAATAATTTGACTATCAAAAATATTTTTATTGCGGCACTGGTGGATCCATTCGCAAAATGGCGCCAAGGTAAAAAAATCTTCCCCCGCCAAAGGTGCCGACAAACAGTTTCCATGCTGGTTATGCTGTGCTATAGGTCTGTTCGTTTGTTCTGCACTTTTCTACGCTTTTTGCACTAACCGCCCCTGAGAGAGTGAGATGTATATAATAGAATGTAAGTAGAAGTGAGAAAAATAAAGTAAAGGAGTTAAAAGTGTAGAAAGTGCAGAACAAACGAACAAATCTTATATCTTCGAAAAAAAATCATCTAGAAAATTTTTATTTACACTTTTGAGAACAAATAAGTGGGTTTAAAAACCAGCTAAGTGATGGTGCGGTCCTTTTTGAATCACGGTGTATAACTGGAATAGGCCTTCTGACAATCATGATTTTACAAGATCAAACACTGAAGGCGCTTGTAACGCGGACGAATTCAATCGAGTATGGACGAATTCTACCGATTGCATTGTCAACATGTTTAACACGTGGTAAACACGCAGTACCGGTATTTTCCGCCATTAGCAGCCGGTGCATTAGTAACGTGGATGGAACACACGCTAGTCACAGCCTACTAAACGCCAAATAAAAAAAAAAACGGAAATACATAATACAAGATTATATTTTCAAATTTCCCGCTTATTGATGTTGGTTTCAAGATCAAATAAAAATAGTGTTATAGCGTTTTTCACTGGGAGTAAATTATGCACTGAGTGCGCACTCAGAATATCTCCATCCCGTTTCATTACACGAGGTTAAAATAAGATGAGAATATACTGAGTGCGCACTCAGTGCACAATTTAGCCCCAGTGATATACGATATAAGTGTTAACTTTAATTTGTATTGCAGTTGCACATCCCTGGACATCACTCTGCATTTCCCATTTTTATATATCTGGCAACATGTGATAATTTTGAGGTTACGATTCAGTATATTTCCCCCTCGTTAATTATGCTCCCAGATCATGTTTGTATTCGACTGAAACATTTCATTTTCTGGTAAAATTTATTGAGTGCATGATGTAATATCAGTGTAACCCTAAACTTTTCTCGTGCAAGTGAAACGAAAACACTGCTTGATACACAGTAGAGACCTGCACGAGTAAGTACAGAATCGTCCGAGTACAGATACGAATACTCGTTTGACGATTACAACGATGCGTATCGCAATACGCATAATCGTATACGTCCGTGACGAGTATAGTAATCGGCGTTGTGGCATCGTTATGATTAGTAATCGGCATCGTCAGGAGCAGAGTTTCTTTTTGTTTCTTACATTTGTTAAATTTTCTTCGTCATTTTGGCGCTTAATTGTAGCATCGGTGCTTTTTTTTAATTTGAAGGGCTACATCCTTTTCCAAACTTAAATATGTTTTTGCTTGCTCCACATACGAGTATTACAAACGGTTGAACTTGTTGAGTTTCAGTGTTCACATTTTTTTCAAAATATAACCACACATCTTATTTCATAGAATTAATAAATATTATACAAAGATATGTGTATGATAGTTTAAATGTATAGGTACTCAACCAGAAAATGTAGTGTAATTGTAATTATTAATTTCCATAATAATTACAACAATAAAAACAACTTATAATATAATACAGTAATAACATAAATAACAAAATGTAGGACAAATATTGTTTCATTTCCTGGATGAGTAACGATGCTTACGGTACGATGCGACGATGCCTGCGCTGCGACGATGCCCACGATGCTGTATTTACGATTACATACTCGCAGCGTAAGGTAATCGGCGATTATTAATCAGATACATTTTTACTTATTCGTGCAGGACTCTGATACACAGCAAACCTTTACTTTCACAAAATATTGGCGTCTTATTTCAGTTTTTACATTTTGTGCGTTAATGTTATTGCAAAAACATTTTTAAAAAGGTAGAGGATAAAATAAACTAGAAAATGGTACATTTAGAATTTTAATATCAAATTTTACTACGTTATATCTTCAAATTTGTTCTGTTTACCAATAAAAAATTCAAATGCAATTTTGATTTTTCAAAAATTAAAGCCTTTTATCAAAAAAAGCACTACATGTACTTTATCAAATAATTACCAAAAAAAGAAAATAAAAATATATCTAACAAAATATATACAGTAAGTAATTAATTATAAATGTTTCAAACCAGTCATAGGCATTGAACAACAATTGGAATGTTGTACAACATAAAAAAGAACAAGAAATAAATAAGTGGTCTATACAGTAGACGTGAATCATGCATTAAATAAGCTTTGTAAGTCTGCAACACTATCTTTACTTTCCAATATCTTGGGAATTACAATTCTTGGCAGATCATGTATTTTTACTTCCTTTTTAAACAGTTGGCCCACACTTTTCCCAGTTAACTGAAATTAAATGAGTTACAAGAATTAAAGAGATTTAAATACCTACAACACTTACCGTTCCAGTTATCTTTTTAAATAGATCTTTCTTAACTTTTTCGACTTTATTTCCTTTACTTGTATTTCCTGAAATACGTTCATCTAATTTCTGCAGATCTAGAGGATTAATTCCAGGTATCTGCTGCATTACAGCCAGCACTTCAGGGAAAGTAGGCCGCAACATCTCATACATTTGAGCACCCAAAGTTAACAAACAACCCTGATTCGCTTCATGCTGCCCATGAAGCATCAAGGCATTTAGAACAGCGACCATAATCTGTGCTGCCATTTCACCATTTAAGGAATTATCAGAAACTAGCAGTCTGACAGTAGGTCCAGTTAAATATGCTGCTTTCAATGATGCATTACTATCAATCCAAGACAAAGCACCAAGAATAGTTAAAACAAGAGAATGCCAAGTTTTTTCATATCTCAGCAGGAGAGTACCCAAGTCGGAAATAACCTCGGTCGTCATGTTAGTACGTGTTGGTGGTGGTGGGGTGTCCATGCTTAAACCCTCAGTTTCCATTGTATCTGGAGATGGTTCTGGGGTTAAACTACCACCAACCAAAGCAACCTTTAATAAATCTAGATATTCTCGAGTTAATGCCCTTGTCAAAATATCTTCTAGTACTTCCTGTGCATCTGCATTGTCTTCTTCTGCATCTCGATCTCGTAATTCATTGACCTGTTGCCATTTTGTATGTAATTTTGTTACCACTGTTGAGATACATAAAACTTAATTAACAACGGTCTCAAAGTTTTGTATACCTGGTGGAAAATTTCAAATCCGAACATAGAAAACTTGCATTGAAAAGTACGTTAATGCTCGCCATTTAAACATACAAAATGGTAATGGTCTTAAAGGAAAGAGAAAATTATGACCAATATTACCGTGTTTATTGCGTGTTAATGTTAATAATTTCGTGAAAATTAAAGTTTTAAATTGTATCTGACAAATTTAGTTTACATTTAGTATGTCAGATTTGAAAACTTCAATTATTTTCTATAAATTGAAAATAATGTATACGTCATTCAAAAGGTATCGAGAAAGGATTTTTATTTTAAAAACCTTGTACACTGGTGTATAGCTTCGGAAAACGAGATTTATTTTCCGTGAAATTCAAGATATCAAAATATTTGATTCTCTATCGGTTAAGATATTGTTTAGTACAAAATAGTGGCTTGTCTGAATACCTGTTGTATAATGTATAGTACTAAGAACGATTAATAGTTTCAATTTACGTTTAGAAACTTTGTTCACATGAATAATGTGAGGATAATAATAAATCGCTCAGCGTTTCACTATCGGTCGGTAGCTTCGTCAGAAGACAAATTGTCTCCTTTAATTAATAATTTTTAAATTAACGTGCGTTATTTTTCAAATAAAATGCCGAGCAATCATCTCCATAAATGTACTTTTCAATGTTTTCAAGTTTTCTATGTTCGGGTTTGAAACTTTTCACCTGTATAACATTGTCAGCTGCATCTCAAATTTTTAGTTTTAATTCTCTATTGGTGTTATACCGCAAGTTCTCCTTAAGTGAAATATCCCATTAAAGTAAATGAACCATTGAAAACCAGAATGATTATTTTTGAGACAGTGTGAGAGTATACAAGCTGGTCCTTAAGTAATGAGACACAGATCAACAGTGGATTACTGACATCAAAATATTGCGATTTAGCTAAACTTACTTAGCCCAAAAGTGTAGAATAAGGGAGATCAAAATTTTATTTTCAATTTTCTTCAATAATTCTTAAAGTTTTTGACATATTGCCTTAAAATGGCATGAGAGGGTGTTTTGGAGCGAGAAATAATATGGTCTTAATTTTGATGTAGCGGATAGAGAGCGCTACGTACGGTATCATTCTTACATTTAAACTGCTCTAACTTTTTGGAAGTAGACTTTTGGAATTTTTGACAAGATTTTCATTTCCTCGTCTTTTTTAAACCAATTAGGTACACCTGTTTAATAGTGCTAAAGTTAACCGTTTTGGAGATATCGACGGTGTCAAGTTAAAACGACATAAGTGCCAAAAACAAGATTTTGTGTTACAACGATTTATTGAAATTACTTACCGCTTATTGATTGGCGCTTATGCAACTTCAAGTGGATATAACTCAGTGAGAAAATTTTTGTACATATAATACATTTAATACATTTTGAGGATCGTTCGGGCCGT
This sequence comes from Dorcus parallelipipedus, assembly GCA_958336345.1. Taxonomy (NCBI): domain Eukaryota; kingdom Metazoa; phylum Arthropoda; class Insecta; order Coleoptera; family Lucanidae; genus Dorcus; species Dorcus parallelipipedus. The sequence continues at coordinate 41,623,518 of OY284481.1, forward strand.
TGGCACTTATTCCAAATCAAGGAAAATCTCATTTTTCGAATTTTTGTCGCTTATGTCGCTTTAACTTGACACCGTCGATATTTGCTTTTTAGCCTGAAAGCAACATAGTTCTTACGATAGTATTTGTTCGAGTTTGTCCTGTTCGAGAAATAATGGAGTGTATTGGTTATAGAAAGTTTGTCCAGGTATTTTGTAAACAATATAACGCCATTACAAAACACTACGAAAGAATGTAAATTTATTTTTATATTTCTTTAAAAAAAAACGCGTAAAGTATCGTAAAAACCACGTTGCATTCAAAGCTAAAATTAGAGATGTAATTTTTCCGGAAAAATAAAAAAGATGGAAATTTTCCGATGACCTTTTCCGGTATTTTACCAGAAAATTTCCAAATCAATTATAGTAACGTATTTCTTATAAAAAAATATTTTTACAAACTCAGGAGCAAACGATAGTTAAAATAGTACCAAATACTCATGTACAACGGTAATATAAAAAATGACAGAAATTACAAAATAATGTGTATTCACAAACCAAACCTACGCTCTGGCGTTTGCTTATAATTAAGCAGCGGACGGCCGTTGGAAGGGGACGTGTCGAACGGGCGAAAAATACATAAACTAGTAGAAGCGCTGCATTTTTCGCCCGTTCAACACATAATTCATAAATTTTACGTATAGGTATTTTTCCGCATTTTGGGCGCATAATCTTTTGAAGTTAGGTTAGGCATTACATTTTAATAAATGATTTTATGTTAAACTGCCCAAGCGGGACAAGTAATAACTTCGTTAAATTTTCGTCGGAAATTTTCCAGAAAAATTGGTTGGAAAGTTTCTGGAAAATTTCCATTTTAGAAACTTTCCAAATTGGAAAATTTCTGAACCCACATCTCTAGCTAAAATAGCAAACATCTCGAAAACGGTTAACTTTAGCGCTGTTGAACAGGTGTACCTAATTGGTTTAAAAAAGATTAAATAAAAATATTTTGTCAAAAGTTTCATAAGTCTACTCACAAAAAGTTAGAACAGTTTAAATGTAAGAATGATAGTGTACGTAGCTACATCAAAGTTAAGACCATATAATTATATCTCGCCCCGAAAAATCCCACCAGGTACATTTTTAAGACAATATGTCAAAAACTTTAAGAATCATTGAAGAAAATTGAAATTAAAATTTTGATTTTAACGCCCTGTATCTCCCTTATTACCTACTTTTGGACTAGATGAGTTTAGCTAAATTGCAATATTTTGATGTCAGTAATCCACTGTTGCTCTGTGCCCCATTACTTAAGGACCACCTTGTATAGTTGATGAGTTTCGTAAAATACAAACAGCAAAACGTTGTGAAATTTGATTAAATAATGAAAGTTTATTTTTTCAAAACTTTGTCAAGAGGTAAGATCGGATTTACGCTCAGATGTGCCAGATCAGCTATTTGCGTTCAATATTGTCAGCGTATTTGATTGTACCGCATTCGATTTTAAAATAATTGGCTGAGATTTTGATATTTTTGATTGGATAAATCGCCTTTTGGCTTCTAAAATTTATATTCAACGATTTCCTGATAGAAAACAGCCCACAAACAAGATTAAGAGTGAGAGTAGCTCTAAGCTAAACTTCGTCTTGTCTGGAGGAAATATTGGATTGTTTGTTTTGTTTCAATAAAGGCAATTATTATTATTATATGCAAAGACTTTTTGTAAATTAAAGGAAAGATTTGAAGGATCAAGCAGTGTTGCAAATGGTAAGAATATGTTGTTTAGAATTAAAAGATGAAGTCTCTTGTCTCAAATATAAAAAATGCATCCTTTACCAGTGGGAGGACCTGCAAGATTTTTCCGGTTTCATCCAGTTTGAAACAGCGACGGTGGAGGCGAGAATCCTAGACGTTCCCCGCTTGTACGAGAATGTTAATTAATCAGTCTAATATTGTCAGAGTACAAACTGAGACATAATTCCAGAAAATATATAATAATTGTTCTTTCTTGAATTTCGGAACAATAACACTACCCGTCATTTTTATTAAACTTCTTTTTATAACTGCGGTAAAACCACATAATTTGAAGTAAATGTGAAGTGCTAAATTCAAAACCATCAACAGATTTATTGTACCACGTCTAGATTCTGAGTTAGGTACACGCAGATACAGGTAAAACTGTTGATGTGATTTATCGTATTTGTATCAAAACAATAAACAAGGACATAAACATGTGAAATATTTCTAATTAAAAAATGTTGCACAAGTACAAAATAACCCAAAAAATAAAAATAAAAACAAGGTAGTTATCACTGTAATTGCTTAATAAAGGCTACTTTTTCCTTTTATGAGGAGTATCATCTTCATTTTGCAGAAACCAACAAAAATCGCCATCATAGCAGGATCCCATCTACCTTGGTACCTCCTTTCCATGACACTAATATCCTGGTGAAACCTTTCGACATCTTCCCAAACTCAAAATGCACACATCTAAATTTGAAAACCTCCTGTCTCATACTGAAGAGATCAAAATATTTGAAAAAGTTATTCAGAATTGTAATGGGATCTTAAATATTAAATCATGTCTACGATATAATAAAAAAATACGTATTTTTCAATTTTTCTCGTATCAATGTAGATACTGTCGAACTTTGAATACTCTGGGATTTGTTTCGTTCGTTTGCCAACTAGAAATTATGATCAATAACATAACAAAAAGTTAATTTTCTTTGGGTCCAAATTTTTTTTTTTTCATCGTTGGCGGCTATGATTTCACATTTGAGGCAATTCTGCATATCTTTTCTAAATAATACTTCCGCGTATTTTGAAAAATAAAGGTACTTATACTCTTATGTCGATTTCAAATATTTTGATCTTCTTAGTATATGAGTAAAGGTATACAAATTTTGTTGTTTGAATTGAGAGTTTGGGAAGATGCAAGAACTTTCATAATGAATAATTTTTTCTGAGAAATCAATAATAAAAGAGTTTCTCATACGTGTTCAATTTTCTGCCGGTCGCTGTATATCAAAAATGCCTATCCAAAAAACGTGACGTGATAGAACGTGGAAATATTCGTTTATATATTTTTAATAATGGGGGTAATAAAAAATTATCATATTTGAGTCAGTTAGAAAAATCATGTCGGGTAGTGTAATTTAGTTAATTTGAATGAAATATTTTTCCCGATAATGTATACTTAAAATCACGTTGCGCTGCTGGAATCACTACAAAAGTGTGAATCACCTCGTTTTGATGAGTGCACTATTTCTTTGACTCGCTGATTATTCACTATTGCAAGTAGCGCAGCGGCGGCAAATACGGTGAATCGTGAGACTTTCTACTTATAACATCTCACCGCTTCGTTGCAACAGTACACCGTAAAACCTGCGTCTGTCCTCTCATTGTTTATTACGAATCATTTTTAAGTATACACACATTAGCAAATACCGGAGAGATTAAAGTATTCGCCAATACAACGTGAATTGAAGATTAATCTTATTGTTGTTTCTCAATTTTTTCAATTGGTTCTAAGTAATTATTTCCATGTGTTGCGAAATATTGTGTTTTCTTGTCGCATTCATCATTCATTCATTGAAAAATTACAATTAATTTAAACTAAGTATCATTTTAAATGTAAAAGTTGTAAGAAGTACTATAAATAAATTATAAGCTTTATCATTTAAAATTCACTTAATTTAAATTTAAATGGGTTATAATTTTTCCAAAGGATAAATGATGAATGCAAGAAGAAAACACAAATTTTCGGAAAGCATTCTTTAATCCCACCCGTATTTGCTAGTATAGTGTGTATTAAAGTCTACGATTTTGGACGCGTACTGAAGGGACACGTATACACGGCAATCCGTGTAGCGATATTCATGAATTAAATAATAATAAATAAATACGTGTTATTAAAAGTGAGATAAAAGTGCGAAAACAGTAAATAGACTGAACGGAGTTGAATAAACGAACTCAGTCTTAAACTAAATACACGGACCCGTTCAGTACGTTCAAATCCAGGTTACCTAGCAATGGATGTGCTTTTGTATTAAAGCTGCGTTCGTTTATTCAACTCCATTCGCTCTATTTATTCTTTTCGCACTGTGCTTATATTTTTGAGATACGAGGCTGTAATTTTGTATTTGACTATTGGCGGATTTCACAAACGTTACTTAAATTTAATCATCCGTTAAAAGTAAACGTTGCCATGGTTACATGTGTTGAAGTTATAGGAATGATTGTTCTTAATCGATAATTAAAGTTAAGTGACATTTGTGATATCCAGCGTATAACTTTCAATTTTGAACAACATTTTTTTAAGACATTTTTTGTATCTTTTAAATTAAGAGCACTTTACTCTCATGCCTATTTTACTATTCGGTGTCCACACTGTATACCTATTGTAAAAGATAAATTTCACCTGGCATTTCCCAATTTGATTTGAAGGAATGCAGAAGCGTTTTGCACCAATAAAATTTAATAAAAATCGATAATAAAGAAAAATCTCATTTGTTGGATACTTTTTGAAAGACACTGTAGAGTCAGTTCGTCTATTAAATACCATTTTATGACTTAAACCAATTTGGTTTTCAACGGCTCAAATATTGCCTTCTTTCTAGCAAAATAAAGGCTCAGAAGCATGTAAGTAAGAATCTAACGAGCGTCTAAATAAAAACCTGGTCAAGTAGGTTGTGATTGAGAACTTATCCATTGCATTTACATAACAGGATTACTAAATGTAGCCTACTTGACCAGGTTTTTATTTAGACATTTGTTATAACCTGTGAGCAACTAAAAATCAGGTTAGAGTCGGCTGTGCAAAGAAAAAGTATGTCTGTTACTAACGCGGCGTTAGGCTGATCTGACAGTTCATGAATGTATTGTATTAGATTAATTAATTCAGTTAATCACAGACATACATTTTCTTTGCACCGCCGACTCTAATCTGATTTTTAGTTGCTCACAGGTTATAAATTTATATTTTGACTGGAATATATCTCAAAAAAAAAAGCTAAATTGACAACTTCACGATGTATAACTTATGTCCATTTGCACCAAACACTTATGCTGAGCTTAAATTTAAGTGGTATTTATATGTGACGACATTGTGTAAGTCACATTCCAAGTGATGCTCAAATTTAAGCTGAGTTTAATTGTTCGGTGCAAACCAGGGTTAATAACGGATTTAAAAAAAAAACAAAATACCTCGAGTTAGCCTTGGAAAAAATCGTATGTCGTAACTTGCATAATCAATTTTCATATAACGAGCGTCTAAATAAAAACCTGGTCAAGTAGGTTGTGATCGCATTGCATTTACATAACAGAATTGCCAAATGTAGCCTACTTGACCAGGTTTTTATTTAGACATGAGTTATCAAGAATGAATAAAATTCGATTAACCTCAGAAATGTTCGTATGTGGACAAGATCCATAGTCAATTTTACTTGACATCTGCACCACAGTATAAAGGTGCGTCCAGACCCCAGCGCAATACTGCGCAAAACGTTCGCGAACGTTGCAAATTTCAGCAAACATGACTATTTAGGACGTCATCTTGCGCACGAACAAGCGAAGTTGTGCACCTTCACGCCAAACCAAATCGTTCCCGCTTGGTAGGTACATCAAAGAAATTTGCGCGTTCGAACAAGTTCCGTTTGGACGTGATACTGATAATTGTAGTTTATTCTTCCAAGTGCGCGCTGGGCTTAGTGAAACTTCGATAAAATGAGTGACTGGGACCACGAGAAAATATTACAATTGATAAATTTATATGAACAAAAGCTCGGACTATGGAACTCCGGTAATAAATATTACCATTTACGAATTAATAGCAACAATAGCAATAGAGTCGTCATTCATGTTGAATTGATTCGAACAAATTCACCGCGCATCTACTGCAAAACTGGAACCTTGGCAAACACGAACATTTTTATTTAAGGTTACAGCGGTTTATACGTCAACGCGTTAATTGTGTGTTAACGTTTGCGCAGTATTGCGCTGCAGTCTGGACGCACCTTAAAAATCTGTACAGTAGCGTTACTCTAGTATAACTGTCACATTTCCCATTTTGTTTGATACCTACCAATTTGCAAATTACACATTTACATTTCCATAAGGGCATTAAACACTATGGCGGCTTTTTTGACACTGTCGTTTAAGTGACGCTACTGGGTAATTATTTACACTGTGCCTGCACTGTCAAACTGATAGCATGTTGGCATTATTACACATTTGTGACATTTCCTGTTTTATTTAAGAATTTTTAAATTTATTCATAATAATTTAACACATTTTAGATAGGCGTTGTTAATTTTGAGAGCAAATATTTTTTAACGCTAATTATACACCATACCATATTTAATATGGCTTCTATCTACTGACATAAAAAGTGAGCAAATAAAAATCAGATTAGGGTAGGCGGTGCAAAGTCTGTGATTAACTGAATTAAGTAATGTAATACATTAATGGGCTGTCAAATTTATTGACGTTTTATTTAAGCACAGACATACATTTTCTTTGCACCGCCTACCCTAATCTGATTTTTATTTGCTCACAGGTTATTAGTAAATGGATAATAGTTTTTAGTAGCTAATTTTAGATGTTGGACGACACATATTCGTTGGTGGAAGTGGCCAATGCATAAAAATATTTTCAAAGTAACATCTTCGTTCTTAAAAGAATATATTAAAATAAATTATCTGAATTAAATCCCTTCGCATAATCTAAATTTTATGATACGTACTTTTGTTTTCAAGGCTGACTCGAGGTAGGATTTTGTAGAAGACTTGATACTTTTATCCATACGTACTAGAGTCTACGGTTTTGAACGTGTATTGAAGGGAATTCGCGCATTAAATATACGTGTTATTAATTTACGTGTAATTATCTTTTATTTTCCGTGTACACAGATACAATTGCAGGTGTATTTTAATACATTCATACGTTCGGTACGTTCAAATCCAGATGACCTAGCAACAGATGTGTTTTTGTATAAAAGTATACGTATAATGTAACTGCATACACGTGTATACGTGAAATGAAAATACCCGTGTATTCAAAATTACATGGACTAAGATAATGATTCGTGTATTACATGTATACACGTGTACTGACATATACGTGAAATAGGGACCTCTAATACGTACTTATAGGAGCAATGTGCGAAATTATGGGCAACAAAACAACTTCATAAAAGGGCTGTGGACAGGAATAAATAAATGGCTTCAGAAACACCCTGACGATTGGTCGTAACCTATAGTCCGGAATATACTGGAAAACAAAACCTTGTAAATTATGTTACTATCAATATTCACGTACCTGTAAACATGCTAAAACACTATTGACGATAGCGGGACCCAAATCAGGTAAACTATACAAATCTCTACCCAATGAAGGACCAACGGATCCAATCATATGATAACAACTCTCATACAATCCATTTAAATACCTTTGCATTCTCCCTAATGGTGTTTGAACACATTGTGTATCTGATGAATCTGATGTGTGCCCAACTAATCCCAACAAATTAGCTTTCTCAAGTTCTGGCATGTTTAAACACCCCTTATAATTATCATTTAAAGCAGTCTGAGCTTCAGGTGTGAACAACTCGTTGAAAATTCTCATCAAAGATAATATGTGTGGTAAAAGAGGTACGACATGTGGAGCAGCTGGATTTCTGCAAATAGGGTTTCCTGATTCAGTCAAACCAACAACGAAGCCACCTCTTGTAGCACGTTCAGGATCATCAGGCCAAGAGCATCGTTTTACAGCTCCTAAGAGTAAATTAACACAAAACACTAAATTGCTTGTGGATATCGACGGATCTGGATCCTTATTCAAACCAACAAATGACATGAACTCGATAGCACCTTTGAAAGTTCCCGCGTTTGCAATTGTCAACCAGTGAACATTTGCCTCACGCATCACCTCACCCACGAAGGAACTTTGGCGATCATAATCACAGAAATGATTCGAAATCAACAGCAAGGCTTCTTGAAGTGTTACTCGTTCTAACATACTCAGCTGTGCAGGTCCATCATGTCTAGACAAATTCTCAACTGTCACACGAATTTGATCAAACACTGGCAGTAACAATAGAGGATATTTGTTTCCTATTTTCACCATGAGTGAAGCTGCATGCCTCCTAACATTTTTAACGGCCCTAGATCTCGGTGTATTTTGGCCTGGAGCTGAATAAACCAGAGCAGAGAAGATTTTGTCCAAAACTTGAGGTAATAAGGCAGCACCGGACATTGCAACTGAATTTGCTGAAAATAATTATAATTAGATATTTAAAGTTGATTCTTGTCCGATGAAATACATAGATACATGTAAACAATAATATAATATATAAAATATAATAAAAATAGATACATGTAAACAATTTCATTTAACTGAGTCAATCTAGTTATTTTTTTAAATAAAAGCATTCAAGGTCACTGTTAACGTAGGTGACAAAAATTCTTTAAATTTAATGCAATTAAATACTGCATAGTTAATAGGGTCGTTTTTGAATATCTTTTCTTCACTATTTTTTTTTATTAACAAACATTCCTTACTGCCTAGTCATCATAAATCACACGTTTAAACTGAATTAAAAAATATCTCTGAATAACATTTCATTTTTAAAAAATCCTTGCGTTTTAAACGCATTAGCTTTGTCGTCATCTTCTTGTGACATAGCATCCGTATCGCAATTTTCGTTTAGGCGGTGGGCTACCGATACATGCAATTCAGGAAAGTATTTAGTAACTAAAAGGTTAGCATTTTCATAACTCAATATCTAATTTATGATTAATGCACAATTAATGCAATCTGTTTCAAGTAATCTTCAACAAGTTGACATTGTAATGGTAGTGGATTATTTTAATACAAATATAGATTTTATTAGGGCAGAAACGAGAGAAGTTAAATTTCAAAGGTACAAATACCGTTTAATTGATATTTTATTCGAACATTTTCCACCGTTTTAAAATGTGGGTAATTTTCGATGTCAACTTTTAACTAATAAAAGACAATTAATTTTCTTTTTGTAATATAGTAAAATGGTCTTCGCATCGCGAATAATTTGATCTTCAGGAACAGTTATAAATTATAAAACAGTTATAAATTATAAATATTTTTTCAGGAGTTGACTCAATGGTATTTTTACATTCCGCAACAATGCAGTATTTATAATTTGATTTTTTACTTGCATTATTGCAAATTTATTAAAATAAAACAACCTACTATTTATTTATTTACTTCTACTATGTTTGCAATAACAAAAGGCAGTTAAAGGGTTCGAAAATCACCATCCGTGAGGGAGACCAAAGAAGGCTGCAGTTAGTAAAAGCTCACAAGAAGTATGGTTACAAAAAAGTCTGGACATTCGATAGTACTGTATATGTCTAGAAAAAAAAAAAAAAAAACGGTAGAACTGTTATTAAATCAAACACAGATTTGTAGTAATAGGTATACGTTGCATATAACATATTAAAATTAGTATCAATTTCTTATTTGAGTAAAATAGTAAATTATTAAATTATTGAAGATGTAAGTCCTTTACTACCTGGAATTTTTATTAAAAAACAATTTGTTTTCGTATTTACTATTCTATTAAGAGGATCGATTACGAACAGCATGTAGCAAAAATAATATATTTACTAGTTGATTCCATAATTTATTTTTCTTTTCATTTAGTCTTCTTTCATTTCTAGAATTGCTTTTTTTTTTAATTCCTTAGTAAAGTGCGTAATAAACAGTTACAATTCGGTGACATAAATGCACGCTCACTCTTGTCTGATTTTAATATTTTCGTAAATCACATTACTTCTGCAAACTACATACATATTGCGGTGTTTATAAGCAGAACGAGAGATTTTTTTCAATTTTTTTCATAAAGAAATAATTTGTAAATAGTAAAAATAAATTTAGAGTAATGTATTATTCATGTTTTACAGGATTTGTTTCCATAATTATTAAATTCAAGTGTGTTTTTCAGATATATTAAGTTTGTGTAAATATTTATAAAAATAGGCGATTTTGAATTACATGTATATTATAAGTAAATTATTTAGAATTTTTGAAATGTAAATACGTAAGATTTAAGCTCAGAATTGTAATAATTAGAAAAATTGATTTAATAATGTCATGACGGACCGGACGTTTGTTGGAAACTGTAAGCGGCAGCGCGGAGTTCGGAAATTGAATCAATGAGGGCGCCGCGTGAGCTATTGTAAATTAGAACGACCGGCACAGGTATCATTTCCGCCCGTCTACGGTTCAGATGCATTCAAGTCCTAATTCAAGTTATGATCAAATACCAACTCGGATCTAACGTAAGTAATCGCTGGTTTTGTGAAAAACCACGCGAACAAATAAAACTTCGACCCTCTGAACTCTTTTATGATAGATATTTGCTTGTACGACTCTTCATGAAAATTTGATTTAATAAACCGTTGTTTCCATCACCTTCTACGAGCATTTTTCTTTATTTACACACACACACCCATACACGACACGTACACTAACGCAGATAATTTTGAATGTGAAGGCTCGCGAGTGCCATCTACAAAATTCATCACATAACAAATACACTGCACGAGGAAGAATTCAGCCTACGAGATAACTGCAAAATACATCAGGAGAGGAGCAGGAGCCGTTACCGACATCAACAAAATAAGAATAGCAATAAACAAATAAGATTTAAACGAAAAACAAAAATAAGATTAAAGAATACAATAATTTGAAAAAACCCTGAAATTACCAAATAACATTGCATAAAATTGGCTTCACCTAACTAGAGGCCAGATAACACAGCAATATGATGTTATCGATATCACTGAAACATGGTTATCTCAGCAAATTGACTCTGATACTGTTTACATTAATCAATGGTTACCGATTGCTTCGAAGAGACCGAAATGGGCGAGGAAGTGGAGTTGCAATCTACCTAAAAAATAACATCCGTTATAGATTAATTGATGTATCTAACTTATAGGGCCCCCAATTTTAACTGTTATGAATATTTAGACGAATTAGACAGTACTTTTGCTATTCTTGTTTCATTATCTGACGAGGTGGTTTGTATGGGTGATTTAAATATTAATATTTAATATAAATATTATTTGATATGTGTAGTTGCTTTACTACTAAATTTTTATCTACGTTAGACTTCTATGTTTTCGAGCAGCTTATTAACAAGCCTACTAGGATAACTAATTTAACTTCAGCGCTCTTACATTTCCTCATAGTTTCAAATAAGGACATTTTTGATCCAGTTGGTACGATAAGCTTGCATGAATTTTCAGATCATGCATTAATATTCTCTAAAACATCATTTACATTATTTTGTACCTGCTCATATTAAATAAACTTATAGAAATTTTAAAGATTTTTTTTTTGTATGAACAGTTTAACACTGACTTGCAGTCCATTCCTGGCGTAATATTTTTGATTTAAATAATATTGTAACAGAAGAAAGAATGATGTAAGATCCGTCCCTGGCTCATCCATCCATCGCAAGCAAACCTTGGCCTATATTCATATATCAACATAATCGCGGAAGCTGGCAATAGAGAAAAATGAGCCATCGGGATGTCTCAAAAACAATCGACACTTGCACAGCCTAGCAAGTGGAAAGTAGATAAAGTCAACTTATTTAAATAGTTAGATTTTCCGATCAGAAATCAGTTCGACGTGATCCTTATCGAAGTGCGCGAACTCATGTCATCTAAGTAAAGTGCCGCTACAATTGGTCATGTAAGCATATTTGCAACCCCAATAAATGTACCTTATGTATTTTGTGCTATCTTAATTCTGACTATGCCCTGCAACCCCTTAAGTATACGTTAGTTTCTTTCTTTATATTTTCATTGACTTCTTTGATTTCTCTCTTTATATTTTCAGTCACTTTTTACAGTAGTGCTGCGGTACTTTCAGTTTCGAAATCAAATGTTTCCAGGTCCTTTCCATCATCTGTAAAAGCTTGTTTAAGCCGTCCTTGTAAGTTTTTTTTTCTAGAAGTTTCCAGTTCTCTCTCATCTAGATCGTCACGCAGCTCCTTCACTTTTAATTCAACACACTTCATTTTCGATTTTTGAAAATTTTCGCTCACCAACAATTTTTTAAACATTTTTCCCGTATTCTGTGATATCGATTCTCTTATGTGTTTTTTGTCGGTACAATTATCGGTATACATATCCGTCGTAAAAATTTGAATACATAAATATGCAAAATAAAGAATCAGCTTTTAAAAATATATTAAAAAAGTAATTACAAATTGCGTGTAACAAATTGAATGAGCTCTTTAACACGATGGTAAATAAGAACTGAAGTCCGATTTGTTCAAAGTCGAATATAAAAGCTTAAAGCTTAACCATTTTATATATTTAATTTCTCAAAACAATCTCTTTCTAAACAAAGTGTATTAACGCTTCCTAATAAAGACCAGTAGATCTTTTGTTGTGGGAACTTATAACAACCAGAGAGTAATAAAGTCCTAATAAAAATTGTTATTTCTTCTGCAGTATCAAAAAGTTGTAGTTATTTTTCTGCCAGACGTCTAAAATTGTTCGGTCTAGGTCTACTATGAGCTGAAATACATTGCTGCAGTTTCTCGCTAATTTGCATGGAATTATGTACAATTCCGTAGACTTTTTTTAAACATTTTGTAGACAATAATTAGTACAATTTTTACGGCATGTGAGAAAGCCTGGCTCATTCTTCTTCTCCTCAATAAGGAGGCGTTGACAAAACTTGATAATAGCTCATCATTACTCACTCCAATCATCTGTACTGTTAAAATTGACTTCAATAAGTCGCAGGACGTTATTTGGAACTTGACATTCCATAATGTTGTCATCCTCAAGTACTTCCTCATCTGTGAGAATATCCGATTTTTATGGCAGGACTACGACATCTACATTTTCTCCAAGACGTTCATAGCCTCTGCGCCAGTGCTGCCGGGGGGTTGTAAAAATTTCGGTAGATCTACCTCCAATCTAACCTGTGTTGACTCTGGCGCGTTGCGTGAATCGTCAATTGCCACTATTCCAATTTCAGTCCCACGGACGCGGACGTCTACCGAAATTTTTACAACTTCACGACACCAGTGCTCTGCACCTTCTTGCAATCTATGAAATGTTTTCCGACCACAAAAATATACTGCAGATATGGTATCAAAGATTTTATCCATTTCTAAAACTAAATTGTATAGAATATAAAAGTATACGTATTGGCCCACACTTACCGCATTCATAAATATTTTACTTTTTAAAATGGTCACAATAACTTTCAACTTCACTGAACTTTTTGAAATTATTGTATTCCTTGTACTGTATTGAATAAAGTAACATTAAAAAGTATTGAAATTATTTTCCATTAGTTAACAAAATAGGTCTAAAATAGATGTACTTAGCTAAGTATGGCGGGCGTCAGTTGGACCAAGGCTAATGTTTTGGCGGTAGCATTAAAAGTTGCGTTATACGTACAGGCGTCAATTTATAATGGCCGGTATTATAAACGTTAATTAAAAATAAAATCTATAGATTTTCGATATAGTTCCTCACTTTATGTACAATTTCCGTATTATAAACAGAAGTTAAAAAAGTAGCTTACTTAAATCTGTCAATTAAATTAATCGGAGATTTTCTACCAACTAAATTTTAATTGTCGATTATTTTTAAAATATAGAAGGTGAGAACAGCTGTCAGTGTCTCAATATATGCATTTTTAAAGTGTTGGTGTCCGGTGCTCAGAAATTAAGCACAAAAAAGTCCGTTTATGCTAGATAATGTTTTCAATTTCATCTGTGTCTTCCGTGTCTTCAGTGTCTTCGAGATTTTCATCTACAGATTTTGATATTTCATCAGATGAGGATGAATATCCTCAACAAAGAATGCCTCGAGTTTTTCGTGACCGGACAAATCCTTTTGATATATATAATGATGTGGAATTTAAACATAGATTTCGTTTATCAAAAGATTCAGTTATGAATATTTTACAATTGATTGAAGAGGATATCACTCCAGCAACTAAAAGAAATTGTTCAATATCAGCAATGCACCAAGTATTAATAACGCTGAGATTCTTTGCTACGGGATCATTCTTATCTGTAGTTGGAGATCATTTTAATATAACGAAAGCTACTGCTGGTCGAATTGTCCATAAGGTTAGTCACCATCTAGCACTGCTGAGGGATCGATATGTGAATATGCCACAAGAGGCAGAAATACAAAATAGGGTATGCCAAAATTTTTTTAGGATAGCAGGCTTTGCTCTTCTTCAATTTCTTTTTTAAATTATCGTATAATAATTTCAATTGTGCTGCTGTTCGGGTACCAGTTACAGCAAGTGCATTAAATTCCACCGCTATATTTTCCCACGCTTCATTTTTTAATTTCACTGTTATGTTATCGGTCTTCTTATTTTCTATGATATTTGTGAATTTTTGAATTATTTCTATGAGCTCAAATTTTTCTCTCTCCACATAGTTCTTGCATCGCTCCCGTTTTGATGCCATCACGACCACTTTGTATTACGTAATATTATATAAAATATGTAGGCATGATACTGCGAGCTTAAAGATATGATCTTAAGCTTCATAGTATCATGACACGTAGGTATGAAAGCATAAATACGCACAAACTCACACTCACAGAACACGCAACAAAACAGTAAACACAAACTTTTTAAAAAAAGTTAGGTTAAAATCACTCATTACGATGTTGCCACAGTTTCCTACGCTTGAAATCTTTGAATAGTTATTTAACCGAGAGATTTGCTTTATAATACGATATCCATAATTTCGTTGTCAACTAAATTTAATTGCGTACTAGCTAACTGCCGATTTTCATTATCTTTATAATACCGGCCATAAATCGGCCTTTTTAGAGCGGAGATATTCATCTCTTAATAAACTAGCTAATACTTATCAAACGAATAACTGCCTTGGAAAATTTCATAAGAAAATCAAATCAACAATTCAGAAAAATCAAAGTTATTCGTCGAATAACTTAGATATCTCGATCCTAAATTTTTCTGAATTGTTGATTGATTTTTATGAATTATTTCCATGGAAGTTATTCGTTTAATAGCTATTAGCTAGTTTATTAAGAAATGGGTATCTCCGCTCTAAGGGTCAGTATACAAAAGAAGGTTTAAACTGAAAGGTTCAATTGAACCATGTTCAAAGTGAACAAAATCGCATCAAATTTTATTTATGAATGCATTAATTGCCATGTGTCCTTAAGATCATATGCGAATTTGTTTACTTTAAACCTGGTTAAGTTAAACTTGAGTTTAAACCGCCTTTGTACAGTTGCGGACAGAAAATTTCTATGTCACTGTCATTTCACAGACGTAAAAGTTAAGAAATTCCTATATGTATACGTCAGATAAATGACAGTGACATCCGAAATTTTTTGTCCGCAACTGTACAACTGGCCCCAAGACTCTGATTTTATTTTTCATGGCCTCGTATCTAAATAATTTTGGATCGTACAATAGTATTTTAGAAGATGACAAATTTATATTTCAAACAAATCAAGTTATTAAAATAAACAATATTTTAGAAATCCTTAGTAAAATTACAAAGAAATTAAAAAACATTTAGGCAAGTTTCTTAACTACTAACAAATGTGTTGCATTCAAATTAATGGTTCTTTTTGGCAACACAGTTCTTTTTTTCATTGAATTTAAAACATTTCAATCAAAAATAGTAATATTTAGGGCCGGTCTTTTCACCTCTTGATAAACTGACTGACGGACAACTACCATGGAAACAATTCATAAAAATCAAGTTATTCGCCGAATAACTTTAACGGGAAGATGGAAAGACCGGCCCTTAAAAAATTAAAAAGTACAAACCTGAAGGAGCCATTTGCCCTGAAGACATACTGAGGAACACAAAGAGGGCAGAAATGCATGTTAAAAGTGTTGATAATATGAGTGGATCAGCGGGCTGATATGACAGACACATTTGCAACAGACGTAATCCAGCCGGTATTGAAGGGCGTTCCTGAGCTTGCAGGACTCTACTTAAAATGCTCTCGAGACAAGTAGCCAATGCATCCCATTCTTGATGCACTGGATCAGATATTGCCAGACCATATGTTGTATTTGGAACTTGTAGACACTTCACTAACCACTGCTCTACATAACTAAATGTTACTAATGGAGCTACTATTGTAGCTTGCCTGTAATAGTAAATAATTCTCAGTATTACACAAAGTAATTGCTATTATCAAACTTAAAGTACGAAGTTATTAATTTGTAAAATATTTCTCTGAATTATAAAGGCATCTAGAGAAGTAATAAAACATGTGATCATAAAGTCCTTTGACCCTAGCAGGCTTTGGAGGTATAAACGTATACAGTTCATTTTTTTTCTATGTCAAATGTTCCTGATGTTAGTACATGTTACCTGAATGTTGAAACACAGTATAAGAATCACACAGTAGCGTCTCTCGAGTATAACTGTCTCATTTTCCGTTTTGTTTGATACGTACCGATTTGCAAATTATACAATGTATTTTTTTAAAAATGCCATAAAGGTTGGCCATGAAAATTAAAACTCATGTCGTAGCTTGGCATCTAACACATGCCAAATCTGAAAATTTAAAGTAAATGAATGGAGCTAAGACATGAATTTTCTTTTCCACAGCCACCCCTTATGGCATTTGTAAAAAAAAAAACACATAGTATAACATTTCTATAAGGGTATCAAACAGTATGGCAGCTTTTTTTAACACTGACGTTTAAGTGACGCTACTGGATAATTACTTATACTGTGGTTGAAATTTCAAAAATTTGTTCTACATTTAGGGATAAAGCAGGCTTCCATCAGGAGCCTTAGAATTTTGACACTGACAGGTAACAACTGTCTAAATAAAAATTTTGTCAAGTAGGCTACATTTAGTAATTCTGTTATGTAAATGCAATGGATAAATTCTCGATCACAACCTACTTGACCAGGTTTTTATTTAGACGCTCGTTATTATAGAAAACAAACATTATCTTTTCTTAAAACATTTCATTAATTACCTAGAACGATATTTCTATTTAATTAACTGGCACATGTCAAAACGTATGAAATTGGAAATCTTATTATTGTGTACTATAATAAAACTTAATTGTGATATTAACTATAGTAGATTATATTATAAGTGAGAGAAATGCAAAATTATACATGAGTGAGAATTTTGGCTCATGAGTGCGAAACACCATGAGTGAGAATTTTGGCTCATGAGTGCGAAACACGAGTGAGACAATTCTCACGAGTGTATAATTGCATTTCGCTCACGTGTGATATTTGTCCAACAGCTGCATTTTTTAACAACAAAGAATCTTGAAAAGATATTTTTGAAGTGACATTACTTAAAACGTCAAGCAGTCATGGTCGGTCGTCATGGATACTTGTTGATTTTGCACATTTTGCGCTAGTGATTGAAATTTGATTTTAGTCACTCAAAACTAACGTATAAAACACCTAAAAACATGCAACTGTTGGACAAAATATATTATATCGTAAGTGTAATTTGTAATCCAGTTAGATAGGTTGTTGTATAGAGTGGCATGTCCAATTTAGTTTTGACTGACTGAGGTAAAAATTACATGGTCTGTATATTGCCAAAAAAATTTAACACAACAGTTGAAAAAATCTATAGAAAAATTTACAATTTGAGGAATCAGTTCAACAGTGAATTAAAGAAACGTTCGAGAAGAAATCATCACCATTAAGGCAGAAGTCACTAAGTCCAAAATTATCGTATTTTTGTTTGTAATGCATTTAAATCCATAATCTATTTCTCTTTATACTTAAAAACTTACTAAGTCCAAAGTTATAGTATAGAAGACAAGGTTATGGATTACGGTATTATTCACTAAGTCACTTCTGTCAAGCAAAAGTCCTAACTGATAAGTTGCTTTTCTTAACATTTTACGTTGTGGACTTAATGATTTTTGCCTTAACGGTGACGAAATAAGGTTCTGGAACTGATGAAACGTATATTTCAAAATGGTCCAATAAAGGCATTGTCTTTTTTACAAGCAGCGAACCCACTGAACATTTTTTCTCTTTTTTCGCTAAAGTAGACAAATTAATCATATTTGCAGCCACATTTTTCTTTAATACTTTAATCGTGAGAACTAGATTTTTTATCAACTCTTGCAATGAAATTTGTCGTAACTGAAAAATAAGTCATTGCACGCAGGGCCGGCCACAAGGGGGGTGACCGGGTGCAAAGCACGCGGGCACCGGACTACTCAGGGGCCCCTTGAAAATAAATTTTCATAGAAAGCGGATTAAAGAAACCTAAACTTTCAATATAATTAGTTTCATAAGGACTCCTCGAGACACTTTTCTCCTCTAGATACCAAGGCAAGAGTGAGAAAGAGATTCAAATATCAAAGTACAATAATAAAAATACTCACAATAAAGTCAAAAATTTCTCTATTCCGTTTGTTTTTTCTTGTTACGCCCAAACCTGTGTACATTTGCGGATATCATCATGATTCTCAAGGTTTGTAGCTTGGAGAGTATACTCTTCGAACTGTTTGTCTACTCTAACCACAGGGACTGATTGTTACAGTTTCAACTCATTGCAAAATTAAAAGTTTTGTTTTAACTTGATTGCTTTGTTCTAATTCAGACTCATATATTTAAATTTTATGATTGCAACATTTATTTTCTAATTTTGAAATAGTAAATTTTTGTACAGAATTCCGATTGCACTCCTCGAGGTTGTTTTACAGTAAAGCTAAGACGCAAATTTCATACCAAGAGTTGATAAAAAATTTAAAAATTCAGTTGGTATAAACTATTCAATTTATTGCAAGACACAGAAGTTGAAAGTTATAGTTCGTTTTTTTCCTATAATACCTGCCAGTGGCAAAATTCTAGGATTTTTGTTGGAACCCTGCGTTTATCTCTAAATATAGAACCTGAATTTTTGAAATTTCTTAACATTTAGGTAATAAGTACCAACATCAGAAACATTTGACAGGTATTGTAAAAAAAACGGAATGGCTGGGTTACTTTTCAAATCTATTTTGTTGATCTACTGATTTGTCAGAATTTGACGTATTTATAAACACAGCCCTACAAATAAAAAATTTTAGTCTGGTGCCTAGAATGTTAGACCTGATGTTGACTATATTTGGTGTGCTGATTCCAAAAATGAAATCAGTTTTTTTCTATCAGCTATACTTTTTGAGATACAACACCACTAACTTAAAAACATTTTTATCATTCAATCCATTGTTATAAACCATATAGGGCTGCGACGTTAACATATTTACCTACGTTTATCCTAATTTATGGAAATTTGATAAAATCTGGCAACGCTGCTAGACGGGAATATTCTGAGCGATTTTGGAACGATTGTAGTGGAATATACATTGTGGACAAGAAGTTTGGAATACCTTAAATATTTCCTAAAATATTTTCTGATTGCAAAAACACTTGGACACGGCAATTAGTACTTTTAATTTAAAGTAGGTTTCCAAAAACTCCCTATTATCTAAAAAATTAGAACGTTTATGCGAAACGTAGTAACTAGAGTGAATGTGTCGTATCTCGGAAACTAGACCTGTTAGACCAAATCTGACGGCATTTTTCAATTCAGCACCACAAAATTACTTAAAAACACTTGCAAAATCCCAGACACCAAAATGTGTGTTGGGCTGTGTAATAGGACTGCTCCAACATCACTTTCTGACCGTTTCAGAATTAATTGCCCACCGAAATAATGATCGGTTTTGACAACTTTATCAAGCATAAAACTTTGAAGAGTGCATGCTTTTGACGGTTTCGAAACCGTCAAAAACTAATGTAGGAACAAACCTAATGACATCAAATTAAATTTGTCTAATTTAACATGAGAGCCAACTTACTAGCTTTAAATCACGGCCTACTGCGATAACAAATAGATAAGGAATGGATAATAATATCCATTCACGATCTTTTTAGACTCTAGAGGGCCATGCTTTCTTTTCGTTAAGTTACTACATGAATTTTGATAGAACTCAAAATGTGACAAATGTAAACTTCTGACACTTTAATGTCAGTCCCATCGACTATATTAGACACTTAAGACAAACACTACGTATACGTATTCGTATTACGTATGCATAAATCTGTCAGTAGTACGTTTACGGATACGATCGGCTTTAAGTTGTTTAGTTAGGGCCATGGAGTTTGGTTAATGTTTTACGTCGGATATTTAACGGGATCGTTGTCAAAACATATCCTTATTCCTTACACAAAATACAGTATAAATGATATGAGCCAATCACAAATGCTGCACGAGAGTTTAAAGTAAGTATATATAAAATATTATTACCTAAATGTATCTAAAAAATCTGATCGACATCTGTAAAAATATGAAGAATATTCATCTTCGCTATCGAAATCTATTTTGCAGTATGATACTGGATCTTCCACGTTTGTGACAGATTTTGATGTAGAATAATTAATTTTTACAATTTTGGGAGCTGTACATTGAACCCATTGTGGTATATAGGACAAGAATACTGGATCTCTTGATATCTGATCATGTTTCATCATACTGTTCCATAATGGGTTTGCAAAATGTGCCAGAGTGAGACTTGGATGACTTGAAAATGCTAGAATGGCATCCAGAAACAAAGAAAAATTCGACGGACGTCCAACGTTGTCTTTGCTCCAAAGTGAACATAACTGTGTACCTAATCCGGTTAAAACCTACAAATGATATTCTAAAATTGTATGTATTTGGTGCAGTGCAAAACGTTACCTGTATTAATTTCTTTTTAAATAAATAGTGTTGTTCATCAAAGTTTGTAGCTTGTAATTTAGCTGCAGCGACGAGACATTGAGTAGCTTCATCATTAAACAAAACTAACAAAGGTTTTCTTTCCTCCAGTTTACCTTTTCGATTAACAACCTAGAAGCAAGCAATTGTTAAAATAAACATAAACTATTTTTAAAAGCCGTTAAACCTGCAACAAACACTCTGCAGCTGCACATCGAAAGGCATTGTCATCGTTTAACAATAAACAGAGTATTTGCAATAAGCGGCCGTTTTGAGCCATTATGTGAGACATTGAAACCCATTCAACGAAGCCTGTCAGGGTTAGTAGAACAACTTGAACCACTCGACCATGTGATGCTGCGTTAGTTGTATTGTTGGCCTCACAGCAACTCCTGAACTGTGTTACGTGTAATTCGATCAAACGAAGGAAAAACGTGAAAATAACTGCCATGTTTGTTGTTAAAGCCTGGTAAATGTCTTTTCGCCTTTGATTAGATTCTAAAGTCTGAAATACAATACAAAACGGTATATACTCATAAATAAAAATAATTTAATTTATAAGTTTATTATGTCATCAAGATGTAATTCAGAAATTCTTTAGAATTGCTTTTAATGTTTGGAAAATGGTATTTATTTTATATTTTCATTATCTTCTTTTATAACTAGTCTGAACTTTCACTTTTAATTAAAACCAACGATCAAAATATTTATTTACGGAAATAAATTTTAATAATAACACAAATAACGCCGAAAACAATATTAAAAATATTAACACAGATAATAATGACATGACACATCAGTAGGAGAAAACTTGATAAAACATACCTAGTTTAGGAGAGAGTAATTATTACAATTGATCGGACACTCTGTAAAATTAATATAAATGTCGAAGTTTCGCTCTTAAATAGTACTCCTATTATTTACCCCGTCAATCGTACGGCAAAATGTCGACATTTAGGTATATCAACTTTACAGAATATCCGATCAATTGTAATTATACAAGTTGATTGAAATTCGAGGGCATGGGGATCTCGCTCATTATAGGGTAAGTGAGGTGAATATGTAATGTATTTATTATAAAAATTATAAAAATAAAAACTTTCTGATAATAAAAAACAAAATAACAGTTCCGCCCGGTATTACCCTCTAGATGGGGACAATGCCTGCCGGATCCCAGCATTACTCCGTTTAAAATATAAAAGTTTTTTGTCATAAAATAAAAAGGTTTTAAAAGTGATACTAATTCTCATCACGAAAATCACAAATAAAACGCTTTTTTTTAATTTGTGCAATCTTTATGTGGCCATTGAGCCAAATGAATAAAACGAAGCAAATGCTTTTACTTCTGTTATAATTTTTTTTAAAGCTTAAATACGTAGAAAAATTTCGAATGCAAATCATTATAAGATTCTATTTATTAAAATTTTTACTACGGTACAGGCAGAATTATTTAGAATTCCATTTTTCTTCAAATATTTGCAGTTTTCATTGAAAAATTTGAAGTAAAAGCATATGCTTCGTTTTATTCATCTGGCCCATTGTCCACAAACAACATAACTCAATATCGCAAAAAGTATGAAACCAAAGATAGACAAACTACATATTTTTGGAACTAGGAAAAAATGTCTTTCTTAATTCGAGCAAATATACTGTGTTCCATTTAAAATGACAAAGTTGATACTCATTTGTTATGTGTCGTCAATCGTCATTTGTTTCTTTTTTTAGTAAATTCTGGCGGTTCAGGTAAATGCTCGGGTAAATGCCTAAAACTTATGTATGTATTTAACATTTTTTGCATGTCTGTATTCTGTTAAATAACAAATAAATAATGAAGTATTTTGTAAATTCTATTAGAGGCCTTCAATTAAAAATTGACTAAAATTTCACCAAAAACAGTTTCACAATGAGCTCCGTTGTGAAACTGTTTTTGGTGTCATAATGTAATAAAGTAGAAAATAGTATATTATTATACAAGTTTCACAAGAAGGCTTATTGTAACACGAGTAGGGTTGGGGTACGACTAGCAAAGCGTAGCGAGCTAGGAGTGCCCCAACTGAACGAGTGTTACAATGCCTCTTGTGAAACGTGTATAATATACTATTTTTTCTACTTTGCGTCACTTATTGAACAAAAATATGAAAAATATTGGATCTTCTTAGTATATGGGGAATTTTAGTTGTAATGCGTGGCAACACTGAAAACCTTTCGTTTTAATCAAAAGTCACATTAACAAGTTATTAATTTTTCTTATCCAGCTTCATTGTGAGTATATTGTTAAGTAACAAATAAATACTGAGTTATTTTGTAAAATCTATTAAATATTTTCAATTAAAAATGACTAAAATTTCCCCAAAAACAGTGTCACAATGAGCTTCATTGTGAAACTGTTTTTGGTGTCACAATGAATCCATTGTGAACGCAAAGTAGAAAAAATCATTTACATCAACTCTTCAAGAGCTAACCAAAACTGCAATAAAATATATAGTGTTCCATTTAAAAAATCATAAGTTAGGTCTGTAACTTTTAAACGAACAACGCTTTATAGTTGAAAATAATTTTAAATTATGCAGAATGGAAACCTGTATAACTTTTATTAAGAAAATGTTTTGATAAAATGTATAGAAAAGGGCATTTTCGGACTAATTCGGAGGTTTGGTGCACCTGTATACTCATCAATCAGTAGGGCCAGCTCGTGTCGGCACCGTTGATGTTCATACTACCGTTTTCACATCCAATATGGCCGTTATTGGCTGGCCTTCATTCTATGGCTACTAGATATCACTGGTTGAGAAGTGGCACAGATAAAAATGATTGGAAGTAAGTCACAGAATGCGATGTTGTTTTACATACTGCATTTTAACGCGTTAATTAAAATCAGAAGTGAGTATTTACTCAAACATTTTACTTTGTTATTCATTTTGAGTAAAATGTCAATTTTCTAAGTTTATTAAGCTCTGTTATATAAAATACTGTAAAATTACAAGACATCTTAGAATTATTTTGTTGTTCCTACAGTTTCCAAAGGTTTCGTATTTATTTTGGAATTTCGTATTTATTTTGTAACATCAATATTTAATTTTGTTAATTGTTGTATTACACAGGCCTACACGAATTTTGTGCCTGGGATTTGAGTATGTGATTATTACAGCTCTAATGATACTAAAATAAGAAAAAATATTTTTTTTCAAAAAACTTTGCTTTTGGAGCTAGGGGTGACATTACAAATTTTTAAAAATCTATAACTTCAGTTGCTTAGATAATAAAAAAATAAAACAAATGTTACTGAATAACATTTTAAGCAATTTTAATTATTAAAAATTAATTAACAAAACAAAAAATACCTAAGTTAAAAATGAAGACTTTTACTTTTCTTATAATATTCATGGGAACTTTCTCTAATTAAACCCCAAATATAGTCGCCCATCATATTTTCGTTATATTGGCCTTGATAACGGCTTTCAAAGTTTAGAATATCTTGATGGAAACGTTCTCCTTGTTCCTCTGAATATGCTCCCATGTTGTTTTTAAATCTATTTGTAATTCAAATTTGTCAATTCAATTTCAGATTGCGGCAATTGGAATTCAGATTTGTCAATTTAATTTCAGAATTCGTCAAATCTAGTTAATTAATTATTATTAATTAATCAGTTTAATTAAATGAACAGATTAGACCAACTGTAATTCTGAAATTGTCACTTTTAACAGAGACAATGTTTTCTGAATTTACAATAAATTGATGTTTTCTGAAAAATGACTAATTTGAATTACAAATAACGGATTCTGAAATTAAATTAAATTTCAAATGACACATTCTGAAATTAAATTGATAATTCTGAATTAAGTACATTTGAAAATTTCTGAAATAAATTTGATCCTTTCTGAATTGCAATTGGAAAAGGTGTAGTTTAGAGGCCAAACTATGGAATCGGTAATATCTTTCTCAAAACTGCAAAAGCAAAGTCTGAAGGGAATGAATACGTTCTTTTATTGTTTCTATTCGTCATAATTAAAAAAATGATAAACCAAACCCAGGCACAAAAAAAATATTTTTTTTTGTCGACCTGTGTAATGTGTAGAGCGCACTTTATTATTTGACATGAAACAAAAGTTAAATTCAAGCACAAGAAGTCTTAGTCTTAAGGCCAATTGTATGAAACGTAGTTAACTGCACGATCAAGTTAATTGTGTGTTTAAGCGATATCACTGGAGGAGTTTAACTGAGTTTCACTGAGTTTAACCTATCACAAGTCTTAACAATGCAATTAAGTAATCATATATTTAGCAATATTTTATACAACCAGGACTTAAAAACTTTTCAAATTGACATTTTACTCAAAACAAGTAAAATTGTTGAGTAAATACTCACTCCTGATTTAAATTAACATGTAAAAATGCAGAGATTATTAAATATCTCCTCGACCGTCAGTAATAGGTATTGGGAAGTGTATAGCTAATTGAAAGATAACTTTACGGAGCATCTAACGACATAAAAATAACACCGTCCTATTTAAAAAACAAAAGTTATTGCCCTTCAATTGTTGTCGAAATCGAATAGTATATTACATAACGAGAGTTGTAAATAGCAAATTTCGCGCGGCGGAAAAGTTGCGCATGAGCCGCGCAGCGGCGAATGCAATTAATTCCATAAGTGCGTAATTGTTTTACAACTCGAGTTTTGTACTATACTTTATCTACGACCACAAAAATTACCTTATTATTCAAGTTCAAAATAATCGGCAATGACATTTGCAATTTCGACCACAGTCAATCTAATGTGATGCGGCTACGTAGATCTAACTACAAGCGTACGTAAAGTAGGTGCGTTGTTCTTACTTTACGCACGACGTTTGTAAACACCCGCTTACTTAATTTATGTGTTGTACGTAATTCGTCATTTGCAGTAGTGGTCGTAGATACTAAATAGTTTTACTGGGTTCCCGTTGAATGAAAAGTAAATTTTGTTACTGGGGCAGATACCTTCCATTTAGCTTGTAACAGTATCACAATATCTGCTTTCTAACTTTCTTTGTTAATGAGATATTAATTATAAAAGTTACATCTGTATTTTCTGAAAACCATAAACAAAGAATAAATAAAATAAAATAAATAAAAAAATATAAATAAAAACCATAGGATTTAGGTACTGGGCACCCTTATCAAACTTACCCTAAAATAACCCGACAAGCTCAAATTCGTTATAAACAGAGGCTATTCCATTTAAAATAGCGAAGTTACACATCGTACAGCTAAATTGGCACAGCCTGTATTTTTGAAAATAATTTTAAATTATACGGAGCTTAAAAGGATGATACTTTTGTATAAAACATTTTTCCATATATTCAATATGAACGGCGTTAATGAAGAAACCCAGTTAGGGGAAAATGGGGTAAGTGTGCGCACGGGGTATTTGTACGCACCCATTTATCTCAAAAAGTAATAGACTTATAAGAAATGACTGCTCATGAAATCTAATTTATCCACCCACAACTCTAATTTTTGAAAGCTCTAATAGTACCTGCTTTACCAATCAAGTTCAGTGTGACGTCATAGCAGAAATAAGTTTTCGATGTATGTTTGGTTTCCGAAAACTTAAGCCGTAAATAAATTAATTATAAATATTTTTAATTTAGTTTTGTGTTACGATATTCAGTAACATGCATAAATACCGAGTGACTTTTAATGATTGAAGCAAATTAGTATGTTGGGAACACTGAGGAATTGGCATTACTTGAAAGTTCGTTAATTTTGCGGGAATGCGTAGCTATAGGTTAGAGTTGATGTTTACATTGATGATGAAAACTGTTTAACAGATTATTATTATTATTATTCAAGACCTGGAAATGTTAACCCCCTTTGCGTAAGCAGCACCGAATCCTTTGAGATAAGTTATTGAAGACATTATTAACGTTTTAGGTTGTCCGATATTTGCAATTGCCTGCTGCACAATTCATCCAAATTGTTTAATACGTGTTCTGAACACCACATTATTGAAATGAGGAAATAAGAAGTTCAAATTTAATTGAATATTAGAGCAAATCATCAAGCCCCATTTGCGTAAGCAGTACCGAATCCTTTGAGATATGTTATTGAAGACATTATTAACGTTTTAGGTTGTCCGATATTTGCAGTTGCCTGCTGCAATTCTTCCAAATTGTTTAATACGTATTCTGAATACCAAATTATTGAAATAAGGAAGTAAGAAGTTTGGATTTAATTGAATATTAGAGCAATTAGGCCACCAACTAGCACTGATTAAACATTCTGGGAAAAACTCCTCTAAATAATTTATTGTGGTTCGTGCTGTGAAAGTAGCCATTTGCTAATTCAGTGTCGTCTAACTGGTTTATAAATGGATTCAATATAAGTCTCTGATATCTATAGGCGTTAATTGTTTCCCGGAAGAATATTGGTCCAATAATTCTCCAAGACATTGCCACCCAAACACCAATTTTAAGTGGATGTAGTGCCTTTACATCAATCACATTAAAGGGTTATGTTCCGACCAAGTCCTGAAATTTTGTGAATTGATAAACCCAGAGAGATGAAACCAGGCTTTATCAGCAAAGAAAGTTGTATCTTGTTGGTCACTATTATTTAGCAGATTATTGTTATACCACTGACAAAACTGAATTTATTGAAGAAAATCGAGTGGGTGAAGTTGTCGAACCATTGAAAATTTGTATGATTGGAAATGAAGGTGTTTTTTCAAGATCTTCCGAGTGGATTCGTATAGGAAACATGAGGATTCTGTTATGCAGTATCATTAACATTTTGTACAATATTGAGTGTTATTATAGTGGGGCGATCAGTGAATTTTCCTTTTTTTACATTACCGGTTTGCAAGAAACGTTCATTTATTAACCGATTTTGAACTGAACTGACTTTAAAGTGAATAGAGAGACTCATAAAAGGAATGATGTTTTGGAACTAAAATTAACATAACCTCAAAATACGTATGAAATCACATGAAACTGATAACTGATTTAGAAAACCAGCTTGATCAGTACGGTGTGCGGGAGGGGAAATTCAATCACTTCCTTATCACTGGTCGCCAACTGAATAACTAAATGGAATGCAATCAATGATTTTTAAGTGAATTTGAATCGATTCGTGTTTGTTGTAAATGGAGGACGGCTATTCTAAAACAGTGTTGTGAAAAAAGACTAAACTCAATTTGTTGTTCAGGGTATATTTCAATGAAATCGTCATAGGCATGCTGCTGTGAATAAATTCAATTACTATTGGGCTGATTCAGCAGAACATATCAGTAACAGTTCCTGATCCAACAGTTGAGACTGAACACTTATTTCTGCTGAATGAAGTTCACTCATCGTAACATGTTCCAGTCAGGTAGCGGAGAAGTTACGCTACAAAAAATGGCGAACCCTCCAACTCATCAACCTCATGAGGTCGCATTCAGCAGAAATTTGTTCAACAGTTACACAACTTTCGGGTCTGCTGAATGTGCCCATTTTCATTTTGTACTCCGCTTCGAAAATAAGCCATTACTAAAAATGTATTTTATTCTGTGCTCAAAACCATTTTGGTAATAAATTGTGATAATTAAATATCTTATTTATTTGGTTTTCTTGATTCGACAATAAACGAATTTATTTGAGTTTGACAATCTAGTGCACTAACCTAAAACTATATTTTGAATTTGAAAATCCAGCACACCAACATAAAAATTGAAAAGTGTTGCCAATCTAATAAAATAAGTCTCAATCATTAAAAGTCACTCGGTATGTACTAATATTGAAATTTTTTTTTTCCATTTTGTGATAATAACAATAAAAGAACGTAGGTATGTGGAAATTGTGCGCATTGTGAAGGGGTAAGTGCATACATTATGCACTAATTGGGACTAGAGGTGCGCGATATCATATTTTTAATATTGTAACGTTTTTTAAAAGTTCTATTATTTTTATTTTAATCAAAACACGAAATAGTTAATAATCTAATTTATTTAAAAGTAACACTAATTAACATTAACTTAAACAATAATTTATTTATGAACTAATAAGTAATTTATGTTAACAGCCGAGCGAATATTTATAATGCGACTTCAATTCTGCACTGTCAACTCTGAATTTATTTTCGAAAACTGAACTACGTTCACTGCGTGCATTTTTATATATGCCGGCTCTCTCTCTTCGAGAATGGCCTGGAGGCGGCTGTCTGTTCTAGTTTACTCCGCCGACCGAATAGTCCGCGTCGACTAGGCGGTGATGACGCAACAGACAGGCCGACGCCGCAATCGTCACACTGCCCCCTTCTTAAAAACGTTTCGTCTCGGAACGTTCCTCGTGATAGCCTTGAAGGAGAATGTCGAAATCGGCATGCTGGTCCCTCTTTACAACATCCGGTCTGGAAAAAATAGCAGTCTACGGTTTTCCTACTGCCAACAGCTGCCTGTGGGTGGTGACTGCAGACTAGAACTTCTATTCCCGTTCCGTTGAAGATTACTTCTATCATGCTGCGAACGACCCTCCAGTCCAGCCCATCTAGTCCGCAGCCTATCTTGGGAATGGCTAATTTCGTCTCCTTGCCTTCCACCAGCTGTCTCTTCAGGCTCCATAAAGCTCTCCAAATACTGCGATAGTCAGGCTTACCGCTTGATGTCTTTTTGGTGACTAAGTAGTACACGTGTCGTCTTCGTTCCGCCTCCGTGTGGATGATCTGTAGGCTCTTGCCCACCATGGGGTGCTGTCTTAGGAGTTCCTCGACCTGACCAAATTTCTTCCGGAAGACTTGGGCTATCCCCTTGGACATCCTTAGGTCTTCTGCCTCACAGTGGGCCAGACTGTACTCTGGTGACACTTGAAAAAGGTCTTGCTGTCTCTCTGTGGTCACTCCGAATCGCGCCTTACTTCCTGTGGCGTGATGAAACATGAAGGTTTCGAAGTTTACTTCGGAACCTTGCGTCCGTTGTACTGTCCCTTCATTTTCTTCTCCGTTGTAAGGAGCCATTCGGTTGAAGTGGATAACTTTGGGTTTGCCATGCGGAATCTTCCTGATGCGGTAGATGACATCGTTGATCCGTTTCATCACTTTGTAAGGACCTTCCCAAGATGTCTGCAGTTTTGGCGATAGACCTCGACGTCTTTGAGGATTATAAAGCCAGACCAGCGCTCCAGGTTCGTATCCCCCATTCTGAGCGTTGATGTCATAATGCTCCTTCATTCGGTCGCTGGATGTCTGTATGTTGTGACGAACTCGATTGTGAATGTCGTCCATTTTTCTGCGTAGACCGCTCACGTAGTCTTCGTCGGCAGGGATTTCGCCAGGCTTCACGCCAAATTTCAGATCGCAGGGCAGTCTTGGCTCTCGCCCAAATACCACTTTTGCTGGTGTCTCTCCTGTTGTCTCATGAACGGACGAACGGTATGCCAGTAGAAAAAGGGGAATGTACGTGTCCCAGTCTCTCTGATGATCGGAGACTACCTTGGACAAATGTCGGTTGATGGTTCTGTTGAATCTTTCCACCATTCCGTCTGACTGCGGGTGAAGTGCAGTGGTTCTAGTTTTCCGGACGCCGAGCAGAGTACACACGTTCTTAAATAAAGCCGATTCAAAGTTCCTCCCTTGATCTGAATGCAGCTCCATGGGCGCGCCATACCGACTGATCCATTCTCGGACAAGGACTTCAGCAATAGTTATCGCCTCTTGGTTTGGTAGGGCGTATGCTTTAACCCACTTGCTAAAGTAGTCCATCACCACGACGATGTACTTATTTCCACTATTCGTTTGTGGAAATGGGCCGGCTACATCTATGGCAACTCTCTCAAAAGGACTTCCCACGTTATACTGTTTCATAGGAGCCTTGCCTCGTCTGTGGGGGCCGTTACTAGCTGCGCAGACTTCACCCAGTAGAATCGCTCGCGCACCTTTTCCATAGTCTTCTTGATTCCCAGATGCCCTCCCGAAGTTCCATCGTGAAGTTCCCTCAGAACTTCCGGCACCCTATTCTTGGGGATCAGTAACTGTGTCTTCTTTTCCGTGCCTTCCTGGGTTTCGATGGTTCGTTTCAGAAGACCATGATCCAGCACTATGGAGTCCCACTGCGCCCAGTACGATTTCACGGATGGTGCACACGGTGCTATCTCTTCCCAAGTAGGCCTTGCCTCCCTACTTTTCCATTCCAGCACCAATTTCAAATCCTGATCGTTCTCCTGGTCTCGTCGCAATTCTTCACCTTGCCATTTGTCGTCTACGATGGCCGTCCTCGCAGTCGTGGCCACTTTCTCCTCCAGCCGACTACAGTGCTTACAGTCTTCGGCACAAGGTCTTCTCGACAAAGCATCGGCATTTCTGTGGCTAGTTCCGGCCCGATGCTGGATTTCAAAATCGTATTCCTGAAGTCGTTCGATCCATCGTGCGACTTGTCCTTCAGGATTCTTGAATCGGAGGAGCCATTTTAAAGCGGCATGGTCCGTCCTCAGGAGAAAATGTCTGCCATATAAGTACTTGTAGAAATGTTCTATGGACTTTACCACGGCTAGCAATTCCCTTCTAGTGACACAATAATTTCGTTCCGGCTTTGACAGGACTTTACTGAAGTAGCCAATCACCTTCTCCTGCCCTTCTTGTATCTGGGACAGTACGCCACCGATACCAACATTGCTAGCGTCAGTGTCCACGATGAACTTGCCTTCTGGGAGAGGGTAACTTAGGATAGGAGCACTTATCAAGTACTGTTTGAGTTGTTCAAAACTAATTTGGCAATGTTGGTCTCATTCAAACGGACGACCTTCTTCGGTGAGTTTTGTCAACGGCTTAGCGATGTCCGCAAATCCGGGCACATAGCGCCGATAGTAAGTGCATAGGCCTAGAAAACTCCTTATCTGGTGTTTATTCTTGGGAGTTGGCCAGTCCTTCACGACCTGAATCTTCACTGGGTCCACGGCGATTCCATTCCCATTAACAATATGGCCTAGATAATTCACTTCCTTCTGGAACAGGTGGCACTTCTTGAGACTAAGCTTTAGTCCAGCTGCGCGAAGCCGCTGGAACACTCCTTCCAGATTCTTCAGGTGGTCGTCGAAAGTTTTCCCCACCACAATTATGTCGTCCAGGTATACCATGCACGTTGTCCAGGACAGACCCTTCAGAACCGTCTCCATCAGCCTCTCGAATGTCGCTGGTGCATTACATAACCCGAACGGCATCACCGTGAACTGCCATAGACCCATACCAAGGGAAAACGCCGTTTTTTCTCGATCTTCGGGCGCTAGTTCCACTTGCCAATAACCACTCTTTAGATCCAAGGTCGAGAAGATCTTTGAACCGGCCAGGGTGTCCAGGGTGTCATCAATCCGTGGCAGAGGATAGCTATCCTTTTTGGTGACGTTGTTGAGCAATCGATAGTCTACGCAGAACCGTGTGGATCCATCCTTCTTCTTCACAAGCACCACCGGTGACGCCCATGGACTGCTTGATGGCTCAATCACATTGTCTTTTTCCATCTCACGGATAATGCGTTCTGCTTCCTCACGCTTCGCCAATGGTAACCTCCTTGGAGCTTGACGGATGGGCCTTTCTTCCCCGGTCTCTATCTTGTGTTTGACTATGTCGGTTCTTCCCTTAGGTCCATTTTCTACCTCGAACACATCTTGATACTGACAGATCAGGTTCTTCGCTTTTGTCCTCTGTTCTGGAGTCAGTTCCTGGGCCGTCGACATGACCATTTCCAACAACTTCTTCGGGACCTTCGTCTCTTGTACGTTTGCTTCTATTTGGCGGGAGATGGAGGACACCATGGCACAGCTTCCCAGGATCGTACCTTTCTTGATGTTGACAGGGAAACAGTTCACATTCATTAGGCGGACTGGTATTTCCTTCTTTGCTGTCAACAACATTTTTCCAACGAGAACTCCTTTTCCAATCTTATGATCGTCAGTGTTAGGTTCGACCATAATGACTTGTCCATCTTGGAAAGCGCCGTTCAGGTTTGCATCGACTATAACCTCGTTTCTGCTAGGCAATACGACATCTTCTGCGAGAACAACTCGAGCGGCCACGTCCTCTCGTTGATGTAGAACCAACTCCTCGTTTTTAACCGCCATCACGCCACGCTTCAGATCCAATTGGAATCCATGAGCACACATGACGTCCATGCCCAGAATCGCTTCGTCCTCTATTTCTGCTACCAGCGCACGATGTTTGATGGGGGTCGATCCAATGGTAATGGTCACCTCTACTTCACCATGGACAGTGGCTGATGTTCCGGTTGCCGTCCTCAGTCTCCACTTAGTCGGCTCGGTGCGTTTTGACGACTTGATCACATCGGGCCTCAGGATAGTCTTCGTCGCACCCGTATCCAGTAGCATGGTGTGAGGGATGTCGTCAATGGTGGCATCCACGAAGACACTGCTGGTTAATCGCCGCAGGGCTATTACTTTCGTGGCCTTACTTCGTGGAGAATCCTGCCTGGCCTTGGGACACCGCCTGCGATCATGTCCCTCTTCTTGGCAATTCCAACACACCAGAGGATTCTTCTGCCTCAAGACTTGTTCCACAATGCGGCGAACATTCTTCGTGGTGGTATAGTCCTTGGGCCGCTCCTCTGCAGCAGATCGCACCTTGACGCTGGCGGGTTCCTCTTCTTGGGAGTCCGTGGCAGCTCGCACCTTGGCATGCCCTCTTGAGACTTGCTTCGCCACCTCATATTCCAAGGCGTAGGCCAATGCGTTCTGGGATGTCTTGGGGTGGACCATTATCAATGACTGCTGGTTGTCTGGGTCACGGATTCCATCCACGAAGGTCTGCACCGTCAAACGTTCCAGGAATTCTTCAGGAGCTGCAGGATATGCCAACCGGGCCAGGCGCACTACGTCAGCCTCGAATTCCTGAAGACCTTCTCCGGATTTCTGGTAACGGTTTCTCAGCTGCGCATGGTACACGTCGGTCAGATGCGCCTGGCCGTAACGCATCTCCAGCCGGTTCACCAGCTTGTTGAAGTCTTCTTGTTCCTCTAGCGGCATCATTTGTAGCACATCGATAGCGTCCCCCCTCAAGGCCACAATTAACGAAGTGGCTTTTTCACTGGCCGTCCATCCATTCGCTTTTGCTGCAGCTTCAAACTGTTTGAAGTAGTTAGGCCAAGAAGACTTCCCATCGAACGTCGGTGGTTTTATTTTCAATTTAGAAATTTCCGCTGGTCCTACCACAGTTTGGATCTCATTATTTTCTGGTATTTCTGCTGGTGACGGATCCCCGAACATTCGCAACGCTGTCATGATTTGTTCGAGATTCTTAATTTTGTTGTCCTGCTGGAATAATATTTCTTCCACATTGTCTTGCAGATTCCTCGTCTCTTCTGATATTTTCACCACTAGTTTATCTTCGAGCCCTTTTGACTGCTCTAGAAATTCATCCTTCAAATTTCCAGACTGTTCTCGAAGTTTGTCTTCTAAATTTCTAGATTGTTCCAGCAGTTTAGTTTCCAGATTTGTCGATTGTTGTATTAATTTATTTTCAAGTTTCTCCTCTAAAATTTTCACATTTTCTTCCGTGTTTCTAGAATATTCCATTAATTTACTTAGGTCGTCTTTCAAATTTCCAAGATCGTCTTTCAAATTTCCGGATTGTTCTCGAAACTTCTCATCGAATATTTTAGTTAAATCTGCAGGTCCGCTCGAGATTTCGAAAAGAAAGTTTTCCGGGTCCTCTCCTGCTTCTAGTAGCGCTTGGTGAAGTCTTTGTTGCAAAATCGATTTCTTTCCGGAAATTTCCAATTCGCGCTCTTCTAATTCGGTTTTTAAGTCGTTCACTTTTAAGTCTTTTAACAGCACTTTCTTTGAAGCCATTGTTTTTTTTTTTTTGACACTGTATTTTGTTTAATTTCAATTTGTTCAATTTGTTCAATTTAATTTTAATTGTTTATTTATTTTCACGAACCTCGCACCTGACACCAATGTAACGTTTTTTAAAAGTTCTATTATTTTTATTTTAATCAAAACACGAAATAGTTAATAATCTAATTTATTTAAAAGTAACACTAATTAACATTAACTTAAACAATAATTTATTTATGAACTAATAAGTAATTTATGTTAACAGCCGAGCGAATATTTATAATGCGACTTCAATTCTGCACTGTCAACTCTGAATTTATTTTCGAAAACTGAACTGCGTGCATTTTTATATATGCCGGCTCTCTCTCTTCGAGAATGGCCTGGAGACGGCTGTCTGTTCTAGTTTACTCCGCCGACCGAATTCTCCAGTCTAAGGCGCGTCGACTAGGCGGTGATGACGCAACAGACAGGCCGACGCCGCAATCGTCACAATATCGGTTATCGATAACTTAAAAACATCGATATTTATTGATATACCGTTTTTATCGCTCTATGGTTAGTATCGATAATATTGATATATCGATATCCGAAATGGAAATATCGTATTTTCAAAGAATTTTATTTTTGTTGTAGGTATCACCCATTTTTCTTATAACAAAATATGCATGTAGTATGCTTTAGAAACATTTTATTTCAACATGCCTATTTTCAATATTAATACCTAAAAAGAGAAATATTCTACTGCGCTAAGTTACGCGCGCACAATTACCCCGTATGTATGGGGTACCTGTCCGCAGGAACACTGTCGTGAATTTTATTTTTTATTGTCAGTATTTTTTTCCTTTAAGATGTCTACGCTTCGAAATTTGTTTCGCAAATATCTGGAGCATTGCGTAAATAAAAATGGTGGCATTATCTTTATTATTTTCTACAGGGTGTTTTTTTACTATAAGCAAATAAAAAACCTCAGTATAAGTACATGAAATGCTACCTTCTGCGCGTAGTGTCGACCGAAACCGATTTTTTCGCCGAAACCGAATTTCGGCCTTTGTCTCAGTTTCGGCGGAAACCGAACCTTTTTCGAGGGAAGATGGAGATAGTTTTACTAGTCTAGATTTTGAAAAAACTCAAAAATAAAAAAGTTTTACCTATAATGTAAATATAATGTACCTATAATAACACTGACAAAATCTAATCAAAAAATTTCTTTGCACATAGTGCAAAGAAAATTCATATTATGATTTTAAGTTTTGTGAAACATTCAATTCACTCAACATTTACTGTTAAAATTGAGTATTATTGTTATTTGATTTCTCCACGTAGGTCAATATGATTCATGAAAAGATTGTCGAAAAATTAGTCGAGTTCGAGATATACATTTAAAGCAGAAAAATAAAATTCCCTGCACTCACTCAACTTATAATAGAAATTAAGTAATTAGCAAGTTATTCGTACATACCCGCTTAATTAATTATATTATTATACCAACGGCAACAATACACTTTAAAATTAATGCAAGCGAAAATTGGTTAAGTGGGATTCGGCCGAACGCCTGCCGAGGCGCCTCCGGTTGTAACCGGAGATTCGGCTATTTTTCGGCCGAAACCGAAACTCTGGCCGAACCACGTTTTTATGGCCGAAACCGGCCGAAACCGAATCTTCGGTCGGACACTAATTTTCGGGTGGCTCTTGTACCATAGCCAAAAAATTTCGGAGGTACCGCTTGTTTCGAACTGCTGAAATGTGCGAGAAAGAAAAGTTATATTTAGCAAGGTCAATAACGCCTTCCTCTGTTTTTTCGTAACTGCACAATGCCAATATTAAATACTGACCTACCTTAAACGTGTCACTTAAAGAGACCGCCGAAACACGGGCAAAAAACTGGCGCGATAAAAGGCATTAAAAAAGAAAAGCGAAAATGATGAGCCTCATAAAATGCATTCGAGAATACTTTAAGAAATCAATCAATTAGTAAATTTTGGAATTTGCAACGCGAACGTGTTAAAAATACTTTGCTTGACCGAATTTCATAATTGAATTAATATCAGTCTTACTAGTAGTTAACAGCTATTTTATTCTCCCTAGTTTGATTACGTAATGCGGCCGATTTTAAACCGTATAAACAGTAGATAAATTACTACATTATTCTGATTTTCCAAATTTTCTCTTTTCTGTTTCACAAAAGCCACAGAAGCTAATATAAGCGTTATTTACCCAAAAATTCATGACTGCTGCTGCCAGATATTCCAAAACGAAGTTCTTTGCCGCGCTGCGGTGATTTCATACTACGATTCAAAAAATTCAAAACTAATTTCCGCTTTCAAGGTCATGCATTTGCGTTAAATGTCTAGGTTTATTTTGTCTATGGTTTAAACGCCACAAAAGAAAACCACACTCGGTGGACACGTAGTATAAGCGGTTGACGGTAGAGTTTACTGATAATCACACATAAACTGGTCTCTATGATTTATTGCCTTAGAGGGTCATTCTAATCGAAGATGCAAGTTACAAGGTTGTATCTTGCTATTACCGAGCACTCTGCTCTGGTGGTACCACCTACTTATTTTTGCATTTTAATTCAGGGTGGTAGTTCAGTGGCAAGATTACATATGCAGCTAACTTCAGTGTCGTATTGTATGCTTGCGAACGCATGTCTCTCGTCTTGCCGCGCTTTGTTACTTTGAAAATCATATAATAATAATAATAATAATATGTCTTTATTTTCCGCCCAGAATATACAATACATGATACAGAATACAGAATATACAATACTGGGAAAATCAAAAGGCGGAGTTCAGAATGATGGCTGCAGCAACCTGCAGTCATCTTCTGCTCTTCCACTCATACCTTTATACTCTAAACATACAATAAAAAGAAAGGATTACCATTCAGTGATGCGCCGAGAACAGAACAAAAAGATAGATAGCCGACTGCGAGTTATATTTGCCAAAAACTTTTGCCAACACATTGCCATGTAAACAAATGCTTCTTCAAGTTTCTTTTAAAAGCCTTACTTGAAAGATTCTTAAAATAAATAAATAAATAAAGAAACAGAAAATCTGGTCCTTGTTCAACATTATTTTTTCAAAAGTGTATTTACTTATATTGTGGTAATACGTTATGCGCAATGAAGATTTGTGTAGTAGCAATAGACAGAAGCCTCACAGTGGAAAACTAGTTTATTTAATTTATTTACTTACAGTTTGTTTTGACAAAAAAGTTTTAAATTATTAATAAATTGTAAGTATATAATTATCAAGGATGTGTAAGTTTGAGGTATGTATTAAAATGAGAGTGATTCTAGCCTACAAAAAAGAAGTAAATTTTTTTAAAAGATTCTTTCACTGTCGTTGCTGTTTTAATTGAACTCATAAGCTACTGCGTAACCTGACATTTTCAATTAAAATTTTTCTTAAAACGTTAATTCTTACATACTCATGCGCACACTGACGAGAGCAAGTTTATCACTGTTTTAAAATGGTTGCAATTTTAGACACTGCTGTGTCACAATTAGAATACCAAAACAACAAGGTTGCAACTAGTTACCACGTTACTAAGGAGGTACCACCGTCGTCAGGTTGCAAGCATGAATTAGAATGATCCCCTTAGAGAACCATATTTTGAGAAATCACAGTTTTTAGTTTTAGTGTAAAAAATACAATAGGATGATCGTGAACTTTACTGAGGCTTTGGTCTGTTCGTCCTTTTGGAATTATATGGTCGAATTGTAGACTACGTAAAAATTATAATTTTGTATATTACTCTGACGTTAATTCTATAGTGGTTGTATGTATTATAATGCACTGTACTTATTTTAAATGTTAAAATATTTCCCAAATTAATAGATCTATAAAAACTCGTAATAATATACAGGGTATTCCATTTGAAATATTAAAGGTACTTGCTGACACTTGTAAAACGAACAGCCTGTGTAATTGCAAATAAATTTAACGTATAGAGTTTTTTTATTAGAGGATGACAGCGTTTGAAATTTTTTACTGTATTAAATGGTTTAGACACCAGAAAAGAAAACCACACTCGGTGGACACGTGGTATATAGGTGTATACATATACATATACAGTGTTCGCCAAAAAGTCGGCATCAAATGGGAAAAATTTTTATTTTTGATTTTTTGGAAAAGCTTTTTACGGCAATAATTTGTGCTTGTTTGAAAACCTATTTTGTCCCAATTAGATATACCGAGTGCTTTTACTTAGTCAGAAAATAGCGCTTTTCGAAATTGCTAAAATCCTAAAGTTGTCATTTCTTGGAAATTAATCAAGATTTGAACGAATTTTTTTTACTGTGTATTATTTTTAGCTTACTGAACAATCTCAAGGCCAGAAAATAACGTCTTTTCTTTAACTTCCACTTCTTTCGCAAAATTTCACATACCAAAACTTAATTTTAAATTTCAAATAATTTTAAATGAAAACTTCAAAGATTTGTAATTGGAAAGAAAAATAGAGAAAGCTATTTATTGCTTAGATATTTTATTATTTACCGAAAAGTAATATTTGTACCTAATCGCAACGTTTTTGATGCAATATGCTTTTGAAGAAAAATATTTTTTAATGGTAATTAACAGGTGTTGGAATATCTTCTAAAAACTCTAATCTACTCCGGTTAATGAACTCCTGTCACAAAAACACCCTAAATATTCTTTTACAAGGACCTAAATGAGGCGAGTTTTTCCATAACTTTACCTGGCATTAAAACAATTCATAGCCGTCTCATAAACTACATAAGAAAATATTCTCCACATTTAGGTCTTTATAAAAGAACATTTAGGCGGTTTTTGTGACAGGAATTCATTCACAGGAGTAGATTAGAGTTTTCAGAAGACATTGCAACATCTGTTAATTATCATTAAAAAATATTTCTCCTCAAAAGCATATTGCATCAAAAACGTTGCGATTATGTACAGGGTTTTTGTTTATATTTTGAACGGTACCTACACATTTTATTATTAGACATACAAAAAAATTATAAATACAAAAGGTTTAGGGATTTACCTGAACCGCCAGAATTTGCTAAAAAAAGAAACAAATGTCGATCGGACACCTAACAAATGAGTATCAACTTTGTTATTTTAAATGGAACACTCCGTATATTTTCTCAAATTATGAAAGGTATTTTCTTGCTAATTTCAGAAATATGTAGTTTGTCTATATTTGGTTTCATACTTTTTGCTATATTTAAGTTTGAAATTAAAAAAAATTAATTTACTTTGATTAATAAAAATGTTATTATGTAACAAGTGATAATTAAAATTAAAAGATTGCTCAACTGGGACATTTTATAAGAAAACACTAACAACTAATATCAACAAACGTACTATATAAGATAAATTTATCAAAATGTACCAAAACAATAATAATTATTGTAAACTTAAATACTGCAAAAATTATGAAACCAAATATAGACAAACTACATATTTTTGGAATTAGAAGGAAAATATCTTTCATAAATTGAGAAAATATACTGAGTGTTCCATTTAAAATAACAAAGTTGATACTCATTTATTAGGTTTCCGATCGTTATTTGTTTTTATTTTTAGTAAATTCTGGCGGTTCGGGTAAATCCCTAAAACTTTTGTATTTAACATTTTTTGGTATGTCTAATAATAAAACGTGTAGGTGCCGTTCAAAATATAAACAAAAACCCTGTACAAATATTACTTTTCGGTAAATAATAAAATATCTAAAGCAATAAATATATTTCTCTATTTTTTTTCCAATTACAAATCTTTGAAGTTTTCATCGAAAGTTATTTAAAATTTAAAATTAAGTTTGGATAAAGAAAAAAACGTTATTTTCTGGTCTTGAGATTATTCAGTAAGCTAAAACTAATACACAGTAAAAAAATCTCGTTGGAATCTTGATTAATTTCGAAGAAATAACAATTTTAGGATTTCGGCAATTTCGAAAAACGTTATTTTCTAACTAAGTAAAAATCACTTGGTATATCTAATAGGGGCTAAATAGGTTTTCAGACAAGCACAAATTATTGCCGTAAAAAGTTTTTTCGAAAAATTATAAATAAAAAAATTTCCCATTTGATGCCGACTTTTTGGCGAGAACTGTATATATAATAATAATAATAATAATTATTATTATTATTATTATTATTATTATTATTCTTCTTTTCAGGGATAAATTCAAGCGGTATCAAATAACAGGGAATTAGATGCTTACAAAAATTCTTCATTTAGGAGAATAAGAACCTTTTTCGGATATTAGACCAATACTCTTTTCCGTTTTATTTGATTTGCTTTTTTGGTAGGTTTTGACTGTTAATATTATTGTGGGTGGAGATAATTTTCAATTATCTCTTAAACCACACTCTCCTTTACTATTTTTTTAGTGTTAATATTGTTTATTTTTAGATAGTAACGAGTGTCTAAATAAAAACCTGGTCAAGTAGGTTGTGATCGAGACTTTATCCATTGCATTTACATAGCAGAATTACTAAATGTAGCCTACTTGACCAGGTTTTTATTTAGACACTTGTTATTAGTGGTATAGATAGTATGATCAGGTAGGTAGGTATGTAGCTGGGTAGCTGTTAGGTTTCATGTAGTGTTTTTAATTGTACTGAAGATGGCAGCTTAGCTGTCGAAATACGTATCTACGGATATAAAATTATTGTGGGCGGAGATAAATTTCAATTATTTCGTAAACCACAGTCTCTTTTACTATTTTTTAAGTTATACGATAATTTTTGTGCGGAATGTATAACTATGTAAAACTATTTTCGCACAAATATTACAGTTATATTATTTCAAATTTCTTTTAATAATACTTGTTACTCGACGGCATCATATTAGATTGATCATGATGACATGAGTGCTCAAAATACAGAGTGTTTAGGATATAAGGTAACAAACTTTTTATGTATGCAGAAATAGACGAAATAGAACTTTTCTTCCAATAAATTTTTGTCGTATGTCTTACCATTTTCCAGTACCAAGTTTTCCAATTTTAAGAGCCACTGTTTGTGTTATGTACTGGAATTTCAAAATTTAAAAAAGTGTTAAGATGTACAGGGTGGATTAATTTCGATGTCTCTTATGGGCATCTCTGTAACTATAAGAGATAGAAAAAAACTAGCGGCCAAGTCTCTTTTTTAGAGTTAAAGTCAATAGTGTAAACAAACATTGGCTATCTTCTTTTGTTATCGAGTTATAGGCAAAAATTGACATTTTCGACTTTTCGTCAATCGCGCATATCTCGTTTATTTTTCTACAGGGTGACTTTTTTTCGATGTTTAGCATTGGGATCTCGAAAACTAGCAGAGCTAGAGAGACGGTTAAATGGGGAAAGATTTGTAGTTTTAGGAGCCCAGTTTAATGCAGCTTTTGTTTTTTTCTTAAAGTTCATGGCTGGCTAGATATTTTGAAAAAACTGATTTTTTATAAATTCGTTAAATGTATATAGCTCGGTTATTCTTGATTTTAGAGAAAAGTTGCCAGACAAAAGTTGTACAGAATTATGTTCTTAATTAAACAGTCGAACTAAATTTTCCATATAAGCTCTTATTTTTCAGTTGTGACATAAACATCGTTTTTTTTTAATGGAAACCATAGTAGGCCATGAATGAAAAAGAAAGGCCTTTTTTTACCTTTTCAACGATGTAACATTCGATATGGTTATTTAGAAAAACGACGGAGATACGGCAGTTTTTCTTTTTCAAAATTGTTAGTATGGTTGGCCATGGAAACAAAAGTTTATTGACAAATGCAAGTTATAAATGGTGAGCAAATAAAAATCAGATTAGAGTAGGCGCTGCAAAAAAAATGTATGTCTGTGATTAAATGAAAGGTCAATACAGTCCATGAATGTATTACATTAATTAATTCACTTAATCACAAACATTGCACAGCCCACTCTAATCTGATTTTTATTTGCTCACTTATATTACTTTGACGTTTTGTTCGCCGTTTCTTTTTTACATACGTTTCAGAATCAAAACTCTAATACCAACAATGGTTCAATATTTCAATAGCCTCCTAGGAAAACCTTCAACCTCAAAACATCAGTATCACTATAATTTCATGTTTTCTTCAATTTTCGAAATTTTTAACATTGGGCCCGTTCAGACGACCACAGCAGCTGAGTTGCTAACTCAGCAATCGTTTGTGATTGGCTCACATTAAGATAATAGCCAATCACAAACGATTGCTGAGTCCGCAACTCGGCTGCTGTGGTCGTCTGAACGCGACCAACGATTTAATGTCAACTTTTTTTTGTAAACACTCACTTTATGACCGCTTTTTGTTGAGATAGGGTTCATTTTCATCACCAACTCAAAATACTGTTAAATATCAAACAGCTATGTGAAACATTGAAATACAAAACCAATAATTCGTACGTATAAATTATTTTATAGTTTACAAACACGAAGCAGCGAAACCTTGGAAGATCATTCTTGTGGTTCTGAAAAGAACCTTTCAAAATTCACCGGATGAACAAGTGCAAGTATACCAGGGTCGGAGAGTAGGACTTGACCTTCATATTGCTAATCCGAAGCCTTTTTAACAAATCTAAACTGTCGAGAAAAAAATAAACTAAAAATATTTCTAAAGATGTTCGAAAAGACCACCATTATTTTGCAATACGTAAATTACACCTCTTTAAAATCGAATTTACTGCTTTCCTAGAAGAACGTCCGTCATTAGGGGCTATTCTGTAACTTATTAACAGGCTGTTAAAATTTAAGGGTACGTTAAAATTCAAAATATAGTCTTGTGATTCACTGTTACTACGATAACTGTACTTTTTATTTAATCACAGATATATAATACATTTTCTTTGCACCGCCTACTCTAATCTGATTTTTATTTGCTCATCGTTTATAATTTGCATTTGTCAATAAACTTTTGTTTCCATGGCCAACCATATTAACAATTTTAAAAAAGAAAAACTGCCGTATCTCCGTCGTTTTTTTAACCATATCGAATGTTACATCGTTGAAAAGGTAAAAAAAGGCCTTTCTTTTTCACTCATGGCCTACTATGGTTTCCATTTAAAAAAAACTGATGTTTATGTCATAACTGAAAAATAAGAGCTTATATGGAAAATTTAGTTCGACTGTTTAATTAAGAACATAATTCTGTACAACTTTTGTCTGGCAACTTTTCTCTAAAATCAAGAATAACCGAGCTATATACATTTAACGAATT
This sequence comes from Dorcus parallelipipedus, assembly GCA_958336345.1. Classification (NCBI taxonomy): domain Eukaryota; kingdom Metazoa; phylum Arthropoda; class Insecta; order Coleoptera; family Lucanidae; genus Dorcus; species Dorcus parallelipipedus. The sequence goes on from OY284481.1 coordinate 41,667,252, forward strand.
TATAAAAAATCAGTTTTTTCAAAATATCTAGCCAGCCATGAACTTTAAGAAAAAAACAAAAGCTGTATTAAACTGGGCTCCTAAAACTACAAATCTTTCCCCATTTAACCGTCTCTCTAGCTCTGCTAGTTTCCGAGATCCCAATGCTAAACATCGAAAAAAACTCACCCTGTAGATATTAAAAAACTGTTTTGACATTGTTAGGATACTTTTTTGAATACAATTCAGTGGTGTAGTTGGTTTCTTGATATTTAATAAAACTTTCGAGTTATAACAGTAGTATATTATATATATAATATATATATATAACAATAGTAGGCAATGCCCCGTTAAATAGAGATTTTTTTTCTATTTTCAAAAATATATACTTTGCTGGGTTTATTTCTTACAATTAATAGAATAAAACGCCTTTTTTATTCTTGGGTGCATTCTATTCTTAGCAGGCTGGTTTCAACAAAGACCGACAATTTTTTTGTTTGTTTTCATTAAATATCAACTCTTGTTCAAATATTTTGACAGTTGCAGCCGCATAAAGACAAAGAAAAATAGAAGGAACATCCTCTAAGAGTTAGATAGATTATTATTCATTCGCGTTCTTTTTGCATTCAGAGTAGGCCGTGTTAGGGTGAAATTTTTGTTGATACCTTCAAGTGAATATGTTCCATTTTAATATGATGGTTATAAATATTTTTGAAAACTGACGCCAAAAAACATTGATGATTTTGAGCATTTTGACTTAGTATTGCAAAGTCACAAGTAATTATTTGCTTTAATGCTATTATTTTACTTTGTTCGTGCCATCGTAGAGTATAAGAAGCATTATAGTCGATGGGACTGACGTTAAAATGTCACAAGTTTACATTTGTCACATTTTGAGTTCTATCAAAATACATGCACGTAACCTAACAAAAAAAAAAAAAAAACATGGCCTACTAGAATGCAAAAAGAACGTGAACGGATAATATAACAATACCGATACCACGTGGTTTGGGTCAAATTCGAAATAATGTAACTTCATTTAATATTTAAGTTAAAAACGCATTTCTTCGATCAAATATGCGTTTTATGGGATAATGAACTAAATTATATGTATAAATTAAAAACATCTTAAAAATAAGAAATTATTGCAGAAAAAGTTAAAGAAATGTAAGTAGATAAAAAACACAACTGTTGATATATCACAATAAATAACTTAAAACCCAGAAAATAGTATCAAAATAAAATCACAATTGAAACACTGCCGCGCTAAAATACGCAGCCAACTCATGTTGTAACCCAACCCAGCTCTATCGGCGCTAGCTTTTTATCTCTTTTGTTCATCGCAATACCTCTCACTCATGTGCTACCCAATCATCAAATCTTTGTTAATATTTAATAAAAACAAAAGAAAATTGTCGGCTTTTGTTGAAACTAGCCTACTAAGAAAAGAATGCACCAAAAATAATAAAAAAAGGCGTTTTATTCTATGAACTGTAAGAAATAAACCCAATAAAGTATATATTTTTGAAAACAGAAAAAAAATGTCTATTTAATGATAACATTGCCTACTATGATTTCCATTTAAAAAAATGTAACTTTATGCTATAACTCGAAAATTTAATTAAATATCAAAAAACCAACTGCACCACTGAATTGTATTCAAAAAAGTGTCCTAATAGTGTCAAAACAGTTTTTTAATATCTGCAGAAATAAACGAGATATGACTGATTGACGAAAAGTCGAAAATGTCAATTTCGGCTTATAACTCGAAAACAAAAAAAGATAGCCAATTTTTGTTTACACTATTGACTTTATCTCTAAAAAAGAGATCGAGACTTGCCCACTAGTTTTTTTCTATCTCTTATAGTTACAGAGATGCCCATAAGAGACATCGAAATTGATCCACCCTGTAGAAAAAAAATTACTGGAAGAAAATTTTTATTTCGTTTATTTCTGCATACACAAAAAGTTTGTTACCTCTTATCTCAAACACCCTGTATAGTAGCACCAGATTTTCTTTCACTAATTTATTTCAAAAATATTTCTGAAGTTTATACCTGTAGCAAAGCAACATCTTCGACGAGCCGCAAGAATACCAAGAGAACGAGTTCAGTCTGAATTTCTCCATAGGCACAAGCATCTGACAATTCGGCTAAAAGCCCAGGCCATTGCTGTGGCCATTCTCGCTTAACCATTTCTACCACAACACGACTTAAAGCATCTTTCATGTGAGGTTCTTCGCTAATTCCACCTGCAGCTAACAATTTCATGGCATTTTCCTAAAATAAAACCAAATAAATAGAAAAATCGGCATTTCACATCAATATTTATTTAACTAAATACTTATGTCAACAGTTATACAGTGACCGGCAGAAAGCTGAACACCTATGGGAAACTTTTGTATTTTTGATTTCTCCGAAAAAATTATTCTTTATGCAAGCTGCTGCACTTACCCGAACTCAAAATCCACATATCAAAATTTGAATCCCTCTTTTCATAAAAGAGGAAGTTAAAATATTTGAAATCGATATAAGAGTAAAGTATTTTTGAAGATACTATGGTTTTAATAAAAAAAATATATTGTAACGAAAAACGGTTTTTCAGGAAATCAATATTTTACTTAAATTAATTTTTAGGGGTCAGTTAACTTGCCCCCCCCCCCCCCCGTAACGTTTTTCAAAGTTTTCTTGCACCAAATGATTGCACCCTTATGCACCACCAAAATAAATTTTTGCACCCCTCCAGGAGAGAAACTGCAGGCAAATTTCACTGGGAGGGGCCAAGTTAACCGCAGCCCCCCCCAGTGAACATTTTCGAAGTTTCTTTAGTGCACCTTGTTGCACCCCTTATGCACCACCTTTTTTAACTTTTGCACCGCTCAAATAGCTGAGAAAAAAAATAAAATAGAAACTCAGCTAGCCCCCCCCCAGTGAAAATTTTTGAAGTTTCTTTGGTGCACCCCTTAAGCACCCTTATGCACCACCTTTTGTAACTTTTGCACCGCTCAAATAGCTGAGAAAAAAAATAAAATAGAAACTGAGCTAGCCCCCCCAGTGAAAATTTTCGAAGTTTTTTTGGTGCACCTTGTTGCACCCCTTATGCACCACCTTTCTTAACTTTTGCACCGCCCAAATAGCTGAGAAAAAAAATAAAATGGAAACTTAGCCCCCCCCCCCGTGAAAATTTTCGAAATTTTTTTGGTGCACCTTGTTGCACCCCTTATGCACCACCTTTTTTAACTTTTGCACCGCTCAAATAGCCGAGAAAAAAAAATAACTGAAATAACTTTATATTTTTTTTTCTCGGCTATTTGAGCGGTGCAAAAGTTAAAAAAGGTGGTGCATAAGGGTACATAAGGGGTGCAACAAGGTGTACCAAAAAAACTTCGAAAAGTTTCACTGGGGGGGCTAGCTCAGTTTCTATTTTATTTTTTTTTCTCAGCTATTTGAGCGGTGCAAAAGTTAAAAAAAGGTGAAGCATAAGGGTGCATAAGGGGTGCAACAAGGTGCACCAAAGAAACTTCGATAATTTTCACTGGGGGGGGGGGGGGCTAGCTGAGTTTCTATTTTATTTTTTTTCTCAGCTATTTGAGCGGTGCAAAAGTTAAAAAAAGGTGAAGCATAAGGGTGCATAAGGGGTGCAACAAGGTGCACTAAAGAAACTTCAAAAATTTTCACTGGGGGGGGGGGCTGCGGTTAACTTGGCCCCTCCCGGTGAAATTTGCCTGCAGTTTTTCTCCTTCCTGCAAAAATTTATTTTGGTGGTGCATAAGGGTGCAATCATTTGGTGCAAGAAAACTTTGAAAAACGTTACGGGGGGGGGGGGGGGCAAGTTAACTGTTAGGCAAGTTAGTGTAGTATGATATTCGTCGTTTTTCCGTAACCTGTAAATTAAGAAATAATTTTTCAGAAAACAGTTTTGCAAACCAGGTAGCCAGAAAGCATATTTCAGAATTTTCCTCTGCACGCATTGTGTAAACTTAAAATAAGGAAAATAAATTTATCTACGACCACTACTGTAAATGACGAATTACGTAGAACGCATAAATTAAGTAAACGGTTGTTTACAAATGTCGTGCGTAAAGTAACAAAATCGCAGAGCGAGGATATTTGAACCTAACATTACGCACGCTTGTAGTTAGATCTACATACGTAGCCGCATCACATTAGATTGACAGTCGTCGAAATTGCAACTGTTATTGGTAATTATTTTGAACTTGAATAATCAGGCAATTTTAAAATTAATTAATTTGACAGTTAGATTTGGTTCTAATAAGACCTCTTAGTTATTCTAAATGCAATAAGAAAATAAATTGATTAATAACTTGTTTTATTTATTGTAAATTAAAAAAATTTAAATTAGGTGTTCAAATAAATCCCCGCCGACAGCTAAGCAATATCCCAACCTATCGTAAAAGTTTCTTCTTATAGACGCTAATTGATAACAACTTATTCGCCTCGATTCTGCTATTGTCGCTGCTTTTAATTCTTCCACATTGTCGTACGATTGTCCTTTGTAAAGTCGATCTCTCTATTTCTTTCTATGGGGATATTTGCGAGATCGTCTTTACAAAGGACAATCGTACAATCAACTGTCAAATTAATTAATTAATTTTGTTTAGTTTCATTGTGACATTTCATGGCTATTGCTATTTTACACTAATTTTTTAAATTCTTTTTCTTGTTTTATTTCAACACCTGAGGACTTTATAAAATAAGGAAAAATGAATTAGGATAGGAAAATATTATTACTCTAAAACTTTTGCATTGAACATTTTACTCTAAAATAATTAGGGGAGCCAATATTCGCAAATATTTGATTTCCCATGTTAAATCCCTATGTCTCAAAATCAATTCAACACCCAGACTGTTAAATTTGACGCCGAAAGTCTTCAAGGTGGCGGAATTAACACAAGAAGTAAAATCTGTGTAGGTAAAGTGGTCTTCCTTTTGAATTTAGGAGAAAAATTTAGTAAGATAAAATGATCCTCATTTCAAATTAGGGAAATATACCAAATTCCAATATCCTAGAAAAAAAAATTGAATTATGGAATATTAGAATTTCAATACAGTTGTAAGACATTAACACTGTCAGGTGCTTATATGGATGGAGTGTTATTTGAATAATCATATTTTATTTGTTTTTGGTCAATAAATATGTAGATGGCGTTAACATTTTACAACTTTACTGAAATATTATTCTAGTATGTAATTAGTAATTTTCCGTAATTGAATTTTTTTTTCTAGGATGTTGGATTTTGGTATATCTCCCTAATTTGAAATAAGAATCATTTTATCTTACTAAATTTTTCTCCTAAATTCAAAAGGAAGACCATTTTACCTACACAGATTTTACTTCTTCTTGTGTTAATTCCGCCACCTTGAAGACTTTCGGCATCAAATTTGGCACAAATTAATTTCACGCTAAGCAGGCCTGCACTGCAGAACATAAAATCTTAATTCAAAAATTTTTGGTCCATTATACGTATTGTAAATTCAATCCGGGGACATACTGTAGATCTGATAAATTAAGAAAATATACGACGTAACGACATCACATGGCAAAAGTCGAAAGGCCGTTTCACGAGAGTTAGAAAGAGACAGCTATTTATATAGCTGTCTCTTTTATAAGTTGTTTGACATATAGTAAGAAATGATCTGTATCTGCTTTTGTAATTATATTAAATATATATATATTAAATATATATAATAAAATATATAAATATATAATATATTAAAATATTAAAATATTCTTAAAATTGTGACCAGAATACTTTCTAATGAACAAAAATCGTTTTTATTAGAAAGCTTAAATTTAAAAAGAAGAATGTTATTATGTTTTGCAAGTGAAAGATAATATTTCGAACATTTATTGTGATGTTTTGACATTAAAATAGGTTCATTTCACGTTTGCTTTAAAAGTAATCTTATCTAAGACGTAAGTTTGCATATTTAATGGCCCGCTCTGGCCTGTTTTCAATAAATCCCATGGTATACAGAAAAAGATAATAGAAAAAAATGCCTTTTGAAGTTTTGTAAATATCGTTTTGAATAAATTGTTGTACTGCGCAACAGCGCAACCCAAATTTATTTTATTTAGCATGCAGTAGTATATAACATATAACCGGGTGGAACATAAAAAACCTTTGGTGCTGTAGCGTCCTTATTTTTTATCCGATTTTAATAAATGATACATCGGACAAAATGGGTTTAAAAACACTCTGACCTGATCTACTGTGAATTTTTTTTGACAGAACATAGCTAACTTTGTTTTTTAAATTGCACTATAAATTTTTTGGTCCCAATAGAGATCTTGTTTCTGAATACAGTTACATTAAAATCAAAAAATCAAAAATTTATTTTATTTTAATTTTATTTTAAAAAAAATCGAAATTTACAATAACCAAGTAATCGTATTTTTACTAAAGCAACTGTTCGAAGTTGCACCCATTCTCTCCCAGACACATTCGACATCTCTATTGACGTCCATTGCTGCGAAACTTCTAGTTCTAAATCTTGATCCTGAATTTCGCGTGTGATTCTTTTGGTTTTTTGTTTCTTGAGAGATCCAAAATTTCGTACATTTCAAGCCTGTCTTCCAAATTTATCGGCACTTGGAAGCAATCTGGTTCAATCATATCCACACAGTCCTCGTTATTCATTTTAATCACAAAATGTGAGAATTTATTGTCAATAATTTTAAAACTTTAATAATATGCGCTACTGACAGACGTCCACTGCTCACTTTCACTTTCACTGCTCCTTTCGCAAATGTAGAATGTACCGTTAATACTGTTTAATGTGATTGCTTGATTTTTAAAATATTACATTAATTCCTTAGATTCTCGTTTCTTTTTCCATTCATGGATATGGTTTTTTACATTTTCATTATCAGAAAAAAAATCTTTATTATAAAGTGTAAAAAATAAATAATAGTGCGATTTGAAAACAAAAAGTTGACTGTCATTTGTCAAAAACGGAACTCAAAAGAAAATGTTAAATGGATCCAAATTATGGCATTTTTTAAGCGATTTTGTTTGACGTATCATTTATTAAAACTGGATAAAAAGTACGGAAGTTATAGCATCAAAGGTTTTTCATATTCCACCCGGTAAACAGATGTCCACCTTTAAACGATTTTTTACAGCAACTGTCTAAAATATTTAGCCTCTTTATGAACTGCTATCAGCCATTAGGTTTATGTTGTAACGCCGAACAATTACGCTATCGGTCTAATAATTTTAGACACTTGATGAAGTGACTACAGTTGTATATGCGGATAGCGTAATTGAATAATTGAAAAGTGAGTGGATAGTGCACGAACTTGTAGAAACGGTTTTCTCCTGGCTCTCTCTGCTTTTCCTCGTTGGTAGTGTGTAATAGTATATTACATAACGGGAGTTGTAAATAGCATATTACGCACGGTGGAAAAGTTGCGCATGAGCCGCGCAGCGGCGAATGCAAGTAATTCCACAAGTGCGTAATTACTTTACAACTCGAGTTTTGTACTGTACTTTACCTACGACCACAAAAATTATCTTATTATTCAAGTTTAAAATAATCAGCAATGACACTTGTAATTTCGACGACTGTCAATTTAATGTGATGCGGCTACGTAGATCTAACTACAGGCATGCGTAAAGTAGGTGCAAATGCCCTCGCTGTGTGTTTTTCTTACTTTACACACGACGTTTGTAAACACCCGCTTACTTAATTTATGTGTTGTACGTAATTCGTCATTTACAGTAGTAGTCGTAGATAAAGTAAATTTATTTGCTAATTTAATCTTCTTTTATTATTTTCCATTACTTATTTTGTGAAAGATATGTAACAAAATGTCTGGAATTGATCAAGATCATGGTTATACACAGAAAACTTTTTATGAGAAACTTGATCGATATTACTTGCAGAAACCGAATAAAAAGCCTTATGTAAAAGAAAAGATAGCAAACATTGTGGAGGAAATTAAGATAAAAATAAATTGTAAGTACACTTTGATTTTAATGAAAAAATACGCAGTCGTCTCCCAAACATTTAACAAAATATTCATTGTAATGTTCAAAATGTATTTTGACTAGTGGTGAGACGGTATTTCTGTAACGGTTATTTTGTCGCGGTATAAATTTGTAACGTTACTTTGCGTTACTGGTTTCTAAAATAACCAGTTCCAATGTCGCGTATGTCGCGAATTGAGAAATTACAAAGCGTTCGTGTTTTTCAGTAACGTATAACGTTTAACGCTTTGCTGGTACTCAGTCTCGACGTCGCGTCGCGTTTATTGGAACTAGTTACTTTAAAAGCCAGTACTGAACAATTGAAAATTTAACTAAGGGTCGACAGCCAAATGTTCGTTACTTAAATCGTCAAGAGAATGTACATAAAGTTTTTAAACACCACCGGTTTAAACACCACTTTTATCATTTAGCAGCCCGAGATTAGTTGTCAACATATATTATAATAAACTACCTAACGTCTCAAGACAGGTATTTTTGAATTTGTGAGAGGTTATTGTTTACAATCAAAGGCAAAATGCATTTGCGGGTGACGCGCGCATAAATGCAGTCTTTCGCCCCGTTTCGCTCGCTACTGTCGCTATAGTTATTTCGCTCCAACGCAACAGGAATTGCCTACATCAAGTACCAAGATGCAAAAATAACGCGACAAAGTAACGTTACTCTGTCGCGGTATTTTTGCGTCGCTGTAACGAAAGTAACGTTCCAACGGTGTAACCGTTTTTCCCATCACTAATTTTGACCAATGATATTCTTAAGTTTCTGCACTTCCTTCGGAAACGCCCAGTGCGTAATAATTTGTGCAATACAAGTGTTACCTAATAAATAAATAAATGCATAATCTATTTATATTTTTATTATTCATTAACTTGTCTTATTCACTGTTCAGTTTAATTATCTCTCGGTATAATATGAAAAAATAGGAGTACTATTTTCTCCAGTACAATGCCACTCTTATTCAGTGTTCAGTTTAATTATCTCTCGGTATAATATGAATAAATAGGAACGCGTTTTTCTCCAGGACAATGCCAATCTGCAGTTTTTTCAGCAGTGGCGTAAATAGCTTTAGTCACTTCATGAAGCGTCTAAAATTATTAGACCGGTAGCGTAATTGTTCGGCGTTACAGCATAAACCTAATGGCTGGTAGCAGTTCATGAAGAGGCTAAATATTTTAGACAGATGCTGTAAAAAATCGTTTAAAGGTGGGCATTACGCTATCTGTCTGCATTTCGTGAAGTGTCTAGACTTTACACGAAGTGCTAATTTACGGCAAGCGGCTACGACATATATGTATAGTATATAACATCGTTTCTCAAACTGGGGGTCGCGACCCTCAAGGGGGTCGCGAAAATAGCCTAAACAATAATGAAATCATTTTATGACGTCATACATGTATGTCGCTATAAACGCAGCGACATAAAATTAGAGGAGGGGGTCGCGAAATATTAATTTTATTTATATTTACTATTTGGGGGGTCGCGGAGCTAAAAAGGTTGAGAAACGCTGGTATATAAGACAGGGAAAAAATTCAAAGGAGCTAAGATGTAACTCAGTCAGCTCTATTTTATAAAATTATTTTTGACTATACAGAGTGTTCAGTAACAGAGAGCCATATCCAAAGTTATATTTTTTTAAATGGAACACCCAGTATATTTTGACATATTTCGAAAGTATGCATAACGAATAGGTAATAACCAGAAATTTCGGAAGTTTTACTGAAGAGTTTGTAAGATATTGATGTTTAAGTATACAAAAAATGCTGCATTATGAGCGCTAATATCTTGGTTATTTATTAACATTTGGTCGTGAATTTTGGTAGTTAGTCAATGCAATATCTTTCCTAGAGGAATATCTGAACAGCTTCGATTTATCAGTTATTATGTGTACAGGGTGTTGAGTTTTGCAAAAATATTTTTTCTAAAAATTTTCAAATGGAACACCCAGTTATCTAAACTCTCGTGAAACACTGTTTTAATAAGCTGTCATAAAACGCCAAATGCATTTGTCTAAACTGAAGAAATCGCAAGACAATTTTTTTTTCTTTCAATATTGACGTTATTTCGCTTCTCCTTCTCTTCTATTTCGGTTCTTCTGTTTTGATTTGCTGATAAATCAATGAATATGTTTTGTTTTTTGTTCAAAATAATTCAATATGTTAAACTAATGTCTATTTTTCTTTATTTTGGAAATATTTAAATAACGTTATTTTAATAATTTAAAAAAATAAAATTTGTGCGCAAACGCATAGCTTTTGAGATACAGTGTGTTTCACTTCAAATTCTAAAAAATTAAAAAATCATAGTAGGCCTTGTTTGATCCAAAAAATAGTTATTAAGTAAGTAAAGTTGTTTAGAATTACGAAATAACCCCAATTCCCAAACTTGGATGTAAAATTTTAATTTTTAATTGTTTGAAATATTATAAATTAAAATTTTTCACCCAAATTTGGGAATCTTCTTTCGTTCTTTCGTAATTCTAAACAACTTTTCTTCATAACTTTTATTGATCAAACAAGACCTACTACGTTTATATGAACTTTTTTTCAGGTTTTGGGGTGAGCCTTTGAAGTTTGTCCTCTTATTAAAGTTACAGCCTATACAGGCTGTTTCAAATTCGACCCTCACCATTGGGATCTCGCTCATTTGAAGAGATAGACGGTAGGTTTAAATTTGGCAAAGTTGCTAAATTTTATGAGCATTAATAATCCGCAGAGAAATAATTTCTATACTCTTATTCGAAATATTTTATTGTAAAAAATGAAAAGTTGTCATTTTCTTATTTTTCCTGTCTTCTTTATTTGAAGAGATATCAAAAAAAAAGTACTTTCTTAAGACACTTTTGAATTCTCTACACACTAATGAATACCATTTTGCTATAACACATTTCGTCAAATTGATATCATCAAGTTCATTTTTCCTTATGGGTGCCATATTGAAATTTAGTCGCAGAAGAATCTACTCTTCCTGCTGATTACGGCAATATAGCACATGTTATCAAAATTATTTAAAATAATGTGAGAATTAAAAATTTTTGATATGCTTTATAAGAAAAGTTATAGTTAACAGAAGGTAACTTTGTAGTTAACAGAAGATAACTTCGGAGTCAAATAAAAAGCAATTTATTTGATGTAGACACTAATTTAATGAATATTACCGGCACAGCAATAAGATAAAACAAACAGAATATGTTACGTGTGTTTTATTCGTACAAGAGAAAAGCAAAAACAGCAAGTGAACTGAAGGTACTTTCGAACCTACTCGGAGAACAAACAGCTTAGAACAATACTTTTACAATTAGACAAGAGCAGGAATCATTTACTAAGAATACGTACCTACTCTTTATAGTAACAAAAATTTAGAACTAAATTAAAGAAATAATAATAAAACAAATAAATAAAGGCACTCTAAATAAGATATTTACATAAATGTTCAAACAAATTTTCATTTTGATTTATACATAATTGCGCTCGTTTGCTTAAACTGCAGCAGCTCTTCGAATGTACAAAATACAATTAATTCACTTGGTGATTTCGTGTTTGTGTGGCACGAATATAAGATACATAACATCTCGTTTTTCTTCACTGCTAAACATTAAGCTATTGTTATTATGTTAATATGTACATAATTAGCAACAAGTATGTATTAATATGACAGATTATACTGTTTTTGATTTGAATTCAAAGTTACCTTCCATTAATTGCCAATTGTCTCACAAAAATAAATTTTAATTTTGATCTTATTTTAAAGAATTTTGATCACATGTGCTATATTGGCGTAATCGGCAGGAAAGGGAGATTCCTCTGCGACTACATTTCAATATGGCGCCCATAAGAAAAAATGAACTTGATGATGATCAAATTGACGAAACGTGCTATAGCAGAATGGTATTCATCAGTGTGTAGAGAATTCAAAAGTGTCTGAAGAGAGTATTTTAATTTCTTTGATATCTCTTCAAATAAAGAAGATAGAGGAAAAATAAGAAAATGACAACTTTTCAGTTTTTACAATTATTTCGAATAAATAAGAGTTAACATAGAAATTATTTCTCCGCAGAATATTAATGCTCATAAAATTTAGCAACTTTGCCAAATGTAAACCTACCGTCTACCTCTTCAAATAAGCTCCCAATGGTGAGGGTCGAATTTAAAACAGCCTGTATACACCTTGTTGATTCGTTTTTCAAACATAGCAAAATAGCATTTAAAACTAAAAATATTCAATTATTGGCTTTCTCGTAAATTTTAGAGCAAAACGGTAAAGAAAAATATTGTTCAGAATTGTAAAATTAATGTACTTAATACATTATTTATTTAAAACTTTAAACTTCGCAGCCATTTTCTTTTAAAATGGCAAAAATCTTCTGGAAAATGCACATAATTTTCTAAGTTAGCTATGACTGATAAATATTTATGTAATTGTTGAAAGTGACAACTTCAAAAATTCGCAATTTTTACAAAAGTTCGATTTCTCTTTTCGTTTGATAATTATTGTGGTATAATGAATTCCCAAATTTAATGTGTCTTAAACTTAAATTTTAATTTTCATTGACCATTGCTAATACATTAAAGTGATTTTTATTTTCTATTTCAATATATAAATATATTTAACATTTTGTCTAAAAACTGCCGTTTGCAGCCACTATTTCATTTATTCATATTTTATTTATTTTTAACTCTAAGAAAAAGATTTTTGGTACAGATGTAGTTGATACATAAGCTTATTATAAGCCATTATTAGATGTACTTTTATCGCTACAGGCGGGCTATGGTAATAAACAAAATATCAGAAATTTCAAAATGGCAAAACTCAATTTCTTTAAATAGCATGTCCCATATTTTTCCCTCCTAGATTCTTCGTTCAATAAATTACTTTCATTGTTGTTAAGTATGTCTTATACCTATCTGCAATATTTTTTGAGATTTTCAGATCTATTTGAATTATTTCTTTTAATACGAACACTTGTCTAAGGTGGCTGTGGAAAACCGGCAAACAATGAACCGGTTGACATTAATAATTATTTTTCAAAGTATTAAAGTATTAAGCTAGTTTTACACGGTTATATATTTACATGTAATTATACGTGTATTTCTACATGTTTTTTTTACATGTAATTTGTTGTGTATTACACCGTAAAATCATCGTTCAATACTTAGACAAATAAATTGGTATTTTTAAGCTGGTAGACAGAAATGTAAGTTGGTAAAACCTTGAAAATTAAAAATAAATAATTTGTGACCACTAACACCAACGGCAAATACACAGTCCTTAGAATAATCACAAAATACACGTAAATGACCTTCAAAATTAGAACAAGTTCTATTGTCATTATATTTATTTACATGTAAAGTTACATGTAGAAATTTCTGTATTACACGGAGAAATATGCAATTTTGAATACACGTAGAATTACATGTAAATATATAACCATGTAAAACTAGCTTTAAGCTAGTTTTACACGGTTATAAACTAGCTTAAAGCTAGTTTTACATGGTTATATATTTACATGTAATTCTACGTGTATTCATCAAAATTGCATATTTTTCCGTGTAATACAGAAATTTCTACATGTAAATTTACATGTAAATAAATATAATGACAATAGAACTTGTTCTAATTTTGAAGGTCATATACGTGTATTTTGTGGTTTTTCTAGGGACTTTGTATTTGCTGCTGGTGTTAGTGGTCACAAATTATTTACTTTTAATTTTCAAGGTTTTACCAACTTACATTTCTGTCTACCAGCTTAAAAATATTAATTTATTTGTTAAAGTATTGAACGCCGATTTTACTGTGTAAAACACAACAAATTACATGTAAAAAAAACATGTAGAAATACACGTATAATTACATGTAAATCTATAACCGTGTAAAACTAGCTTTAGACTGTTGGGAACTTGTTAAGACATGAATTATGTTTTTCTTTGCAGTGTTATTTTCAACAATTTCTTGCATTTCTAGCTGTTTCAGATTATTGTTTGATTATGTGTGATATATGGAAAAGCATCAGAAAAAATAAATCTATTCATCGGTATTAAAACCCAATGTAGCACCCATAAGAAAAAATGAAATTGATGATGGTCAGAACGAGACAAAACGTTTTAAGTAAAATCTAATAATATCATCGTAAAGAGCTTAAAAAAGTGCCTGTAGAATGTATTAATCTTGTTATGATTCCTGCAATAATAACTTCAGAAAAAAATAAAAAAAAAAATTACGTTTTCTTGTTTTTTAGAAATATTTCAAAAACTACAAACCGTAAAAGATTTTTCAGGACGGATTATTATTCTGTACCAAAATACGCAACTTTGCCCCAATTTAACCGACTTCGTATCTCTTACCGTTTCCAAGATTCCAATGGTGAGCCTCGAATTTGTAACAGCCTGTATAGTAGCCTTAACATTTTTTATTTAGAATAATGTGTAGAATCAGAATTTGTAATAAAAAGTATAGCATTCTATTTAAAATAAGAAAGTTAACGGCGACTTCCGGTATAACCGGAAGCGATATAAAAGTGAAAATATTTTAATCTGAAAGATCGCTTTCCCTAGGGCAATGTACTAATTTTCAGAGTATTTGTATATTCCCTTCCCCGAAAACTTTTAATAGGCCACTCAACTTGGGATACCCTGTATAAATATTTGTTTAAAACGAGCACGTTTATTACGAGAACTTGCTTATAAAGGCCAATTTTGTAATTTTTTTTTACCTTGCATATAGCGAGCTTAATTTCTAAAAATTTGAAAATTTTTTTTGTATGATTTAGTAGCATGTACTATGCCCGACAAAATATCTAAATACTAAATCAACGAATTGTTTAAAAAAAAATTCGTTTGCTTCTTTTGTGTATTTTTTACCTTACCATAGAGCAAGCAAAATTAATTGTTTAAAGTTTCATCACAGTATACTCATCAACCAGTAGGGACAGCTCGGGTCGGCGCCTTTGATGTTCATACTACCGTTTTCACATCCAATATGCCTTTACTGGTGGGCCTTAATTTTATTGCTACAAGATGTCACTGGTTGAAAAAGTGACACGGATAAAAATGATTGCCAGTAAATCATAGAATGCGATGTTGTTTTACACAACTGCAGACTATCTACACAACGTAAATCCATTATAATCTAAAGAAGATGGTTTTATGGTTGTTCGGTGGTTATATGTTCAATATTTTTCATCACTCCGCATCAATCACACAAAATACTGAATTAAAAAACGTCCATTTAAAAGCAACTGATGAATTCACTGGTGTGCCACACATGGCCGTTTGTGGAAGGTCCGACAGTTTTCAGACATGCACGCTCAAAAACTGTAGCAACGAAAATCCCAAGCTGTCCATACTGATTGATGTGTATACTGTGGTTGCATTAAAACTTATTAGTTTGTTAAATAAACTCAAAAATACAGGTGTAGAGTTGTCCCAGATTTTTTTGGTGGTCATAGTACATATCACATATGCATATATTTTTTTCATTTATAACGAGTACTTGCATATGACAAGCAATAAGTGTGGTCCCTTGAACCCTCGTTACATCCAAGTTTTACTGTAGTGTACTCAACACTGTTTTCACATCATTTATGACATACACATTAATAGGTTCCCTAAACTGAAAGATTGCTTCCAATATAATCTAAATGAATGATAATACACACCGGTAATCCTGTGTTTTAGGTACCTATTAATGCGCATGTGTTTGCGAGTGCATTTCAGACTGAATATTCGAAGCATTGTAGTCAGATTTAAGTCAGATTAGTTATCTGCGTTTATTTAAAATAAGTAACAAAAATTTTTGGTGTTTAGTAAATGCTTAGTTTAATATGAAACTTGCGCTTACTGGCACATGCCAGGTACCTAAAACACAGGATTACCTACACACCTTTATAAAGATTTTCTCTTGTTGTGATATTTGCGTCCAACGATACTTGACGGTGTGCTCCATAAGTTGCAAACCAAAATGCCTGGAAACTAGTGAATGTTGAGTTCCAGCCGCCAAATACAACCCAGCTTCAGCACACAGCGGTGACGTTTCTTTGAAACTTTCACAGGCATTGTAAGCTTTGAGACGGTCAGCCTGAGACGCACTCGCACTCATTGTAAGTTCTACAGCTCGGGCCAAGTCAGCTGCCAGAGCTACTACATCGGGGCCCGCCATACCAACGAGAACAAGTCGTCCACAGCTCCTGAAAACTCAATTCTAATTAATCACATGCAAAAACAGCATGCGCTTCTTTCAAACTGTTAACCTTGAACTGCCTCTGATAGTTTTATTTTTCAACACCTACAACAACTTCAAATAAATGTTTAATTGTACTTACCCACTTTAATGAAGGTATTTATTTACAACATATGAATATATGTTTGGAAAATATTGTAAATTGTGTGGCGGATGCCGGCTACTGGCCTAATGCAGCGCCATCTTATAGTAAAAAGGACAAGAAAAGTGGTGACATCACATTAAGGTTGGTACCACAGTATAAGTAATTACTCAGTAGCGTCACTGACAGTGGCTTGCAATGCCTATAATTAACTTTTGGATTAAGGCACCCGACTTCCTTCCCGATATACGCCTAAAACATACTCAATAAAGAATCAATATAACAGAATTAATATTCATTGTATTAATTCAGATTTTTTTATACGTATAGTAAACATCATATTCTACACGGGGCTGTAGTTGAAATATTGAAAATAATAGTTTAAAAGCTAATAATTTTATTTTAAAACGTATATTTGTAGCAAAATTTGACAGGAATTCAATATTTTTTTTCTAAATAAATTGGATCTTTTCATAAATAATGACGACAGCCCCGTGTCATATAATCCTTTTACAAAAGGTTTACGTTTTTTCCTAAAAGAAAAACTATAAAACATTTCCTACAAACGTATTATTTGCAAGCTATGATTTTCATTCACGGCTTCCTCGATTAATGAAGCTCAGTGTGCTTCATCCGGCTAGCCGCATTCTTAGTTCAAAGCTTTTTTTCTGTGCTTAGAGGGAGCTACAGTACAGTAAAACATCATATGACATTTCTTATTTGTCAAGTCACGATTTCAAAGTTGATTTTGGATGATGTTGAAGTAAGTCATTATCATAAGTTTATTAGTGCTCTTAAATAAATTGTGTAATGGCAGCAGTATCAACACGATCCACAATGACAAAGCAATGATCGTTTATTAAGCTTTGGTCTGGCTGGCTTCGGCAATGGTTATTATGATGAGTGTTTGCATAACGATGAAATCTTCAATTCTGACTATGAATTTTGATGTGATTGAAGCATAAAATTTAATTCTAAGTGGAAGACACCTTTAAGCATTGCAAGTTATGTGTATTTTGTACATTTGAAAATAATTTATTATTAGTTTGCAACTTCAGATCTGACACATTGGAACTGTTGCTGAAACTAAATCAATAGGGCCTGTTCAGGTGACCTTAGCAGTTGAGTTGCTGAGTTATTGTATAATATGTTTTCATTCTGAAGATGGAGTGGTTTATTGTCAATGTTTTGTGTTTGCAGATTACAAAAATTGTTAACAGTGGAGGTATTAATTTCGATATAATAATGTTACAAATATTGGCGTTGTGCAGTTCACATGAGAACATGGGATTACCACTGAGATATGAGACAATTACTCTTTTTAAAATTATTTCCAGTTCTTGTTTAGGTAAGCTTGGTAATATCTCTAGGATAACTTATATTACATAATGAATTAAGCCAACAAACTTTTCAGAGGGATAATTCAGTTTTCCTCTGTCCTGGTTATAGATCAAGTCAAGGAGAGGACTGGTTTTCTTGCAAGAATCATCATGCAGAGTAAACAAACATGAATTACATTCCACAGACTCTTCAACTTTCATGATTAAATATCCACATAAAAATGCAATTGCTGCAGATTCAATCGAAAGAGAACCTAAATAACTGCCTTCAAACTCCCTCATCATCTCCAATTTCTTAATTGTTATCTCGCTTAAGGTAATGCTAATTTCATTATCTTCTAAATTTTCCTGAATATTTCCAAGTTTTGCAGTGCTGGCATAATGAACTTTACTCATCGTGTTACTGGTGTTTACATTTTCAATCAAACCACTTTTTAAAATTTGCCGGAGTGCATATTCAGCTGCTCTACAATCAGTCAAGTAATTTGAACCACCACGAAGTCGAATATTTGCAAAAATGGATTCGACAGCATCAGAACTAAAACACCTGGTTAACACATAATGAAAATTTAAATCACGAATCAAATATGGGATGCAGAGAGATGTGCTTCTGGCTGTGAAAACTAAAGCTTCTGCTGTTTCGTTAGTTAATCCAGCCATACCTGCTTCTCTTGATGTAAACTGTATGTCAGCAATAAAATAGGTGAATTCATTCGGCAGCCATGAAAGACGTGCATCTTGAATATCTGTGTATGGAGCATTGTTAGGTTCTCTTTGATGGATATATTGAGTTTTATTGCTGACATCGTGAATTTGAAAGTATTTGTACATGTTTTCCATATATTTTACTGTTGCAATGCTGTCTTTGAAGTGAGAATATTCTGCACCACCATGATGAATAAGGTAGTTCAAAGCTGCTGTTACTTGAGGAGAAAACAGATTAACAGCCAAATTAACTTTCATTTTCTCTAAACTAGAAGGGTAAAGATGTTTCTTTGTTAAGTTTCTAAGTGGTTTAATCTACTTTGTACAACTGGCCCTTAGAGCGGTATTGACTTGGTAACTTAAGAATTGAATTACTTGGAAATTTATATCCTTTTGGTGAACAAAATCTCCAAGCAATACAATGTCGAATTGTAATCTCAGACCATCTGGGAAGCTTTTTTTTATAATTTCGAATTTGATCTAATATGAATGTTGCACGAGGATTCATTTGATTGCAATCTTCTGTAATTTGTTCTAAATGTTTCCAATATACATTTTGTGTTTTCTGCTTTTGTGTTTGTAATTCTTCTTTCATTTTATTATACTGTATTTGTAAACGTCTTATTTTTTGTGTGAGACATTTATTAGTATATATTAGATCTTTTATTTCAATGGTTGGTGCTGATGTTTGAGTTGCACCAGATATTTTATATGGTACTTCAGGCGTTAAATTTTCCAAACAAGTTAGATTTTCATCGACAAACTAAAATTATTATTTAATGTAATTGATATGTATGTGTATATTTTAATAAATAAACCTCAAATATAGAAGGCACAGCTTCTGCAGTTAATAATTTACGTTTCTGCGTAACTAAAAAAACTGTCGTGGGAGAAATGTTTACTGCAAACTACCGCATACTCCGATAAAGGTGCAAAATCTAAAGAAACGTAACGACTTTTAAGATAAAGTAATTTTACAGCATTAATGTTGTACCTGTATGATTTAACAAAATCTCTTTCCACTTTAAATTTACTTCCATATTTGCTGGTATGCAATGGAAAGAAACATTGTCTTCCGAATTGCAATTGCTTACGCAACATCTCCGCCGTAAAGGCATTTTTTTTATAACGAAATCAAATTTAAAATGAATTATTTGAATTATCCGTCAAATCGTATAAATATTTCAAATTGACGTGTACACATAGTAACTTGAAAATTGTCCAGAGGGCGATACAGTACAGTGCGTCAAGGTCATTTTTCCAGGAACAACTTTTTTTGAAATGCGGCTAGCCGGGTAAAGCACACTGGGCTTTACTAATCTAGGAAGCCGTGTTTTCATTTAACTTGATTCTCAAACCGAAACATAGATGTCCTCTGAAACTCACATTTCTAGTAAAATATCTGATTGGTGGTTACGACAAAGACCAACCCCCTACATTTTATGCGTGATTTATTAAAGCAAACCCTAAATAAAGGAATGCGATCCATCAAATATTCGCGGGAATTTTAAATTTGGTAGGTGGGTTGTGACAACGCGCTAAGCGTTGATGAACACTAGTTTCAGTAGAGATAACCCGATAAAGTAGATCGTTTAAAAGTGTTCTATGTTTAAAGTGATGTTAATTTTGAAATAATTACGGTACTGTTTTATATGCGAGAAAATAACTTAAACAAACGTAATAAAGTAATTTACGATACTGCTAAATCTCAAATTATAGAGTATGCATTGAAAGATATAAATGACATTAAATAGTACATTTCAAAAAATTAAAAGAATTAAATCTAAAACATACAGCAAAGAAGAATATACTGAAGTGCGAAGTCACATCGTAACCGTACGATTATTATAAACGTATAGGGATGCACGATTTAAATCGATACTTTTGGAAGATCGATATTTTCCTCTAAAATATCGATTTTTTGAATCGACATTAAACTTCCGATTTTCGGTACATATCGATACGCGTATGTACGAATTACTACGATTCACTAAATAATTTCGGCGATTTAATTGACATTAAACATACCCAAGAAATTTGCAACTTTCTTTTCAAGAATTGTTTTTGTCATGAAATAAAATCAGTACTTTACAAGGTGGCCCAATAAATTATTATATTTTAAATCGATCTTTTTTAATATCGATATTTTTTAACAAGTATCAGAGTCAAATCGATTCGGACTCGATTCGAAAATTCGATGTTTGGTGCATCCCTAACCATAACCTAACTTTTTATATCCATTTAACTACGCTTTTCTACAAAATGGATAATAAAAGGCAATTAATGAATTAAAACATTTATTTTATTACATAAATTATTTGGCAATAGAGACCATAAGCGAATCGAAAAGTTATAGTTTCAACGGGCATATGCGTAAGCCGTAAGATATACTTTGACGGATCGCATTCCTTTATTTAAGGCATACTGTTTATTTATAAACTCTTTAAAAGTATGTATGTAAGTGCCAGCCTATGTCAAAAGGCAAATCTTGACAATTTTAGGAAAAAATCGTAAAAGAGAATTTTTGTCTCAAAAAAGACGTACTTTTCACATCCCACTTGTAAGTAGAGTGTGAAAAATGCACCCGTCGTCATAGAAATAATGTAAACACAAGAAAACAGATGAGAGAGACACAAAATATATTAAAAATCGTGAGTGAGAGAGATACGATTATACGCCCAAAATGCTCTACACAGAGAAAAATATGTAGTGAAAAGTAACACAGTAAGTAAGTAATTTTACTAAAATTGTGATAATATTTCATGCAATTTGTTACTGGCTTCATTTCAGCTACAATTGTGTTACTTTTCACTACCTATTTTTCTCTGTGTAAGAACTGTAATTTGCGAAGGTGACCACACAGGAATACAATTGACATTACTCGAATGTGAAAAGACTGTGTGCGCCTATGGGCCAATTGTATAAAACGAGTTAATCAGTCGATGAAGTTAATTGTGTGATTAAGCAATATCATTGGAGGGAAGTTTAAGTTTGATCGAGTGGTTAACTTGTTTTATACAACTGGCCCTATGACATACAGCGACCATATTGAGTAACCAATTTGGACGAGAAACTACTGTTAGTGTAGCTCTCCTGTTATTCTTAACTCGTTAGTCAACGCTGAATGCAAAACTTCATCGGCGACAGATACATGCGTTTTTTGTCTCCGTAAAAATTTTTGGTGGGGGTTCATCAGCGACACGCCTACTGACTGTTCCTTCCCTTCACCCTTTAGCCCCTCAAAAACTTTGGGATTGCAAGGCGTCAGCCTTAACTAATCACGAGTTATGTTTAATTAGTAGTTAAATAAGTTTATCGTTGCACCGATTAATATTAATTATTAATCAGTTAACTAAGGAAATTGTCAAATATGTGTGAGGGTGGTACTTAAAAATATAGATATTTTCGTTGCAACTGGAAATTATAGGCTGCTTTCTTTTCATGAGCGTCACGCCCTTCGGGCTCGAAACGCGGTGCAGCTCAGAGCTGTTCTGAAAAGAACACGCCAAGAACAATAAATAGGAGCTTGACGACCAGATGGCGACGTTCATGGCGGACGCTACTCTATTTTACATATACTTTGAGTTTCAGGATCAGTAAAATTTAATTGTCTACAGTTAATAACACTTTCAGCAGTCATATTGCACCTACCTTGTGAGTTCAGATTACTTTACCGGCAAAAAATCAAACTCACAAACAACCTAAACAATCTTTGACATGTCACATAATCTGAAACAATATTTTGAAGCCAGGGTTGTCAGTATGGGCGATTTGTCGCCAATTGGGCTACCTTGAACATACGTTTTGCGACATAAAATACTACTTAGCGACAGGCGACTTTTTGGACTACAATCTACAATGAAACATAGTTTAGACGATTTGGGCTTCTCAAGCTGAGTTCGTTTATTCAACTTCGCTAACTCTATTTCGCTGCTTTCGTGCTTTTTTCTCTCTTCTATATGTGTCAAAATAACTTCGTAGTACTCTAATTTTATTCCATCTGTACCATGTGAATAACCGATCTCGGCTTTATTAAACAATGCTAAAATGAATCGAGAAGTCAGAAATATGTTTAGGGTAATCAAACTTACATAAGTTGTTTTTACATATTTGAATGTTGGTTAATGTAGAAAACAGATTTATTTTTAATTCCGTCTAATTTTATTGTAGTATGAAGTATATGTGATTTTTTATTATATGCCAATCGATTGATTGGTACAACAGCTTTAGCTTCTCGCAGCCGGAGGTCACGTTGCATTCTTGGTACTTGGTATTTTTTTAATAATATCTTATTTCTCTTATTTAAATAATATTTTATCCTTTGTTTGAACAATTTTGTTCAAATTTCGCTAGATTTTGGCCAAAAACATGAAGAATCCTTTTTTACCTTTATGACCTCTGGATTCCGTAGACATGGCAACACTGTTTCGACTTCATGTCTTTATTAAAAGCTGCGTTTGTTTAATCACTCCGTATAGAGTTGGAGTAAAAATAGAATGAGAGGGAACCTCTTTTGATACAAGTTAAAGTGAGAGAAAAGTGTGGAAGAGTAAATAGAGTGAACGGAATTGAATAAACGAACGCAGCTAAAGTAGGCGACTTGGGCGACATCAGTTACTGTGGCTGGCGATTTGAAATGTGAAAATACTGGCAACCTGTTTGAAGCTTCGAGCACCAACTCATTAGCAAGAGCACAAGGGGTGTGCTCTATTCGCGCTCCAGTGCTCGAAGCCCAAATGAAAAAAACATAACTCGTTGATGCACCGAGTAGCTCGGAGCAACTCCGCATTGTGAAAAGAGAGCGGCTATATTGGGCACATTGTCTCAAAGTAAAAATTCGTGTGATCCTAACCTAAAATCATGAACAAATAGCACTTTTTATAACAGTAAAATTATTTATTGGACTTTCTTTTGGAGAAAACGATACAATTAGTCTTCCTGAAACGTAATAGGCGGTTTTTATTGTTCTCATGTCGGTACGTTACCAGATTTTTTTCTGTTTTAAGTAAGATTACGTGTTAATTTTGTTCAAAACCAAGTTTTTTAAGGCCTATTTTGGATTTCCGATGTGTAACCAAGACAAACCTTGGGCTGACATAAGTTGTGATACTTATTGCTCAACTTTAGAGGGGTGAATGTTAGGTGACCGAAAGGTAATGCGTTTGCAATTCTTAGAATTTAGAGAGAACCTATCAACTGCTATCAACTATGGTGACAATTGCTATATTGTTTAATTGACAATTCACATTTTAAAAAGCTAATAAATGTTGTAATTGGCTGAAAGATGTTAATGATTTTTTTAGATCAAATTAGTGAAGAGCGTTTCATCAGAATATCAAAAATATGGAAAAGCTATATCAAAAGCGCTGGTATGTTGTAATGATGGGAGACTATACTCTGTTTACTGAAGAGATATAGTAATAAACACTCCTACAGTAGCCCGCATGTCAACCGGTGCAGTTGAGTTCCGGTGATACTTATCCAATATTGAAGGTACAACTTGAAATTGTGTCTTACTTTGTAAAACCACCTTCTGCGCTATAAGATACTGCGCATAAAACTCTCCTACTTTATTCTATTGCTATACCTCTTCAGTAAACAGAGTATACATTTGGAGTTTAATTTGCAATCACAACAGTTCATTTCACAAGCCCAGAAACCAGTCCAAAATTAGTTTTGAAGTTATTTGTTAATTTAAGTTTACTGTTACAATAATCATTGAATTATTATTAATTATAGTTAAATTTTAACTAGAACGTAACGACAAGCGGTGCAAATGGCCGTTAAACGTCAGTGTCAAAAAAAATGGCCATTCTGTTTGATACCCTTATGGAAATGCAATGTAATTTACAGCTGGGTAGGTATCAAACAAAAGAGCAAATGTGACAATTATACTCGAGTGACGCTACTGTGTGATTCTTGGTACAAGCAGTGCTGCCAAGTCCCTTTTGGCAGGTACGTTCTTCCGCTCGATCTTTGCAGTTACGTCAGAAAATTATCGACTCAAAATGACAAATTTATAAATTCTATCATTGCTTTAACATACGTATTAGATAAGGATAAAAAATATGTTGATTTCGTTTCTCGAATTGGTAAAGTATGACGTGACTGCAAAGATCGAGCGGAAGAACTGTACATATTTTTTTAATGAAAAGGGAAAAAGGTAATTTTGTTCAAAAAAAGGTATTTTTCAATAATTCAGTCTTTAAAACAACATCAGTTTTTTCTGTGAGTTGGGAAGTATCATCGGTATCATCTAATAAAAAACACAATTTAAATATTAACATCAGAGATTTTAAGGTATTTTTGGCGAATAACCGGTTACAACTAAGGTTACTGTATTTAGAAGGTACCGTCACTCATTTCCGCGGCTTCGTCCCCCAAATTAAAAAGGAAGCGATGAAACGCTAAAGAAGAAAAAGGATAGATACATAACAAGTTACTGTTTAGCAACAGTAACTTGTTATGTATCTATCCTTTTTCTCCTTAGCAGGAGTTTATGAATGAATTTGATTAACTCCAAATTAAAAGAGACAGAAAGTTGGCGCTGTCTTCTCGATACAGTAACCTTAGTTACAACAGCGCTGGTTAGCAGAGGTGACTAAGGTTACTGTATTGAGGAGATAGCGCCAACTTTCCATCTCTTTTAATCTCTTTTAATTTGGGGTTAATCAAATTCATTCATAAACTCCTTGGCAACAATAACTTGTTATGTATCTATCCTTTTTCTTCTTTAGTGTTTCATCGCTTCCTTTTTAATTTGAGGGACGCGGAAATGAATGGCGGTACCTTCTAAATACAGTAACCTTAGAGGTGACGTCACGGTTACGTGGTAACGTCACGGTTAGTAAGAGTCGCCAAAACGAAATAGTTAGGGAGTAAAGCAGAATCCTATTAGAAATTACAAATATATTAAATACTGAAATACATAATCTTAAATATGTAAATAGAGTCGAGCCTGTGGTCGAAGTTAACACGCATTGACAGGTATACTGGTGCTTAAAAGTATCCGAATGAAAAGCAATAAAATAGTTCGAATTTGACCCTTGTGGTAAACTTCCACAGTGCCAGGCTGTCACGCCGCACTATGGGGCCAAAAGCACTTTCGCGTCTCAAAAATCTGTAACTTTTTTATTTACTGACTTACGCTAATGAAATTTGGTACATAGATTGAGAAAACTATAGGCTTTATGACTGTGATGTAATTTTTGTAAAATTTGTATTTACTTCTTTATTATGTTTTGCGTAACATCGAAAAGTGAAGATTGCTTAAGAGTAAAGTGCCCTTATTATAAAAGATACAGAAAAATGCCATAAGAAAAAGTTGTTTAGAATTAAAAGTTACAAAATTTTAAAATTAGAGCGATTAGTTTGAAGGTTGAGAAATTTAGAGTTCGATGCGAATCAAATAACGGCTACTCTGAAGCTCATTTTAAATGAATGATTACGTACATAAGACACAATCAACGTGTAAAGTATTAT